>VYZP01021391.1:0-40175 GCA_013400635.1 Hypocryptadius cinnamomeus
TTCCTAAAATTGAAAACTGCCTAGGTGAAGTCAATGGCAAAATTTCTATTGTTTTCAAAGAAATCAGGGTTTCACCTTTTATCTCAAAATGTAAGCTCCTCTGCCACAGTAAACCAGTGTCACTCTCTGACTTGAAATCAATAGAGGTCTTCTGATTCACGCCCCCTCCACATGCCTCTGTATTCCCACTGCCTGTGACATCAACCAGGGCACTTTCCCCCAACTTCTCACTGGGGTAGTTAAGTCCTTCTGTGTCAGAGCACTCTGGGTAATAAGGAAGCACTTCCCAAGACATCTGCTCAATCCTCACCCCAACACCAGTATCACAGTCCTCATGAGAGAAGAATTAATATTTTCCAGATGGGGAAGCCTCTTCTTAGATCTTCTGCTTTTTTCTGAAGGAAAGTACATGGCCAGGACAGTTGAGGCAATCACAGTGGGAAGGTAAAGGGAGAGGAGACAGGACACCAGGATGAGTTCAAGCTTCAGGGGCTAAATTATGAGATAGCTGAAGGCATAGCCTGACCACATCTAACATGTGGTTGGGAATGATGAAAGGTATTATTCTCAGTAGGAAGAATAATATTTACTTGTGGATAGACCTGGACTTCTTGGAACACATTCAATGCCATAGCTGGAGACAGGGGAAGCATACACCACAATCTTCAAAGTAAGGTGCTTAAATGTTTGGACTCTGTGTTTAAGGAGCTAAATAGGGAGCCTACTCTTCTGCAATGGGCACTGGGGTGCTGGTTTTGGCTGGTGTAAAGTGAATTTTCTTCACAGCGTCTGGTGTGGGGCTGTGCTTTGTATTTGTGCTGAACACAGGGCTGATAACACAGAGATGTTTTTGTTATTGCTTAGCAGGGCTTACACAGAGCCAAGGCCTTTTCTGCTTTTTGCACCGCCAGGCTGGGGAGGGGATGAGAGTGCTTGGGAGGCTGGGAGGAGACACAGCCAGGACAGGTGACCCCAACTGACCAAAGGGATGTTCCAGACCATGTAACATCGTGCTTAGTATGTAAAGTGGGGACAAGAAGGAGGAAGGGGGAATATTTGGGATTATGTTGTTTGTCTTCCCAAGTAACCATTCCATGTGATGAGACCCTGCTCTCAGGGAGATGACTGAACACCTGCCTGCCAATTGAAGCAGTGAATTAATTCCTGGTAATTATTTTGCTTTGCTTGTGTGCACAGCTCCTGCTTTACCTATTAAGCTGTATTTATGCCAACCCATGAGTTTTCCCACTTTTACCCTTCTGATTCGCCCCCAGCTGCTGCTGAGTGAGAGGCAGTGTGGGGCTGGGGACTGGCTGGGGTTAAACCATGACAGCTGAGTACTCAGGATCTTTTCAAGGTAGCACATTTATTTAGGTGTTCCAATTTGGGTTGAAAAGACCACCTCCAGGCCATCAGACAAGAACAAGTGCCAGAGTTTCAAAAAGATACAGAGGATGGGTTGGTGCCTGTAAATGATACTGAGCCACAGGATACAATGTCTTATTTAGAAGATTCATCTTGTCAGTACACAGAGCACCAGCAGGAAAGTTAACAGCCTGTCCTTCATTCTGCCAATTAATGGAGGTGCACTTTGAGCAGCAGAAGTATTGCTGTGCAGCTCCCTGCTTTTTCTCAGAGTTGGGCACTGCTGAGACAAGCCAAGTGTTTAAACAGATCCCTAATATAACTGCAAATACAGCCACTTCCCCCTGTGGAACTGAATTTACTTGGATTATTCCTTTTTTTCTTTTTTTTTTCTTTTTTTTTTTCTTTCCCCCCAACTACTGTAGTGCCAATAGACCCAAACTAAGGATGGGATCTGAACTCTGACTCTGAAAAGGAAATGATCCTACCAGAAGGGCTGACAATTTAAATAGTCAGAATAGACAAATGAATACTGTCAGTCCTATTACACAAGTGGGGAACTCATTAAATATTGTACCCTATATTATAGAGTTATTTAGGGGTAGAAATATGGGTTGAACATAGATCTCCGCTATCCAAGCTGAGTGCATTAGCCACTGTGTGTAATAAGGCCAGAAAGGGCAATTTTAAGCAGGAAAGAAAAGGAATCAAGGGAGAAAGCAGCAAGAGTTGTTAATGTAGCTGTGGTTTTGCATATGTGTGAAAAAGGAGACCAAGGGTCATTCTGCAGAGACATAAAAAGAAAAGAATAAAGATTGGAAAGTGACTCAGGAAATAACTCTGCAAAAAGATGGAGCAATTAGCCTTTTCTTATTTTCTTTCTTTGCATTATTCCTTTAAACTTTATTGATTTTTTTTAACCATGTAGATACAAGGTTTTATTTTTTGTTTTATTATAGCATTCACCATCTCTTCAAATTCCAATAGATCTGGCTTTTGCTTTAATCATCCAATTACTACAGCTCCTGAAAAACTCAAGGGAGATGTTCCTAATGCTGAGAACAAAAAACCATATAGGCAGAGCAGTGCTTATGACCCTGTTGGAGGCTTTTTGATTATGCCTAACTACTCTGATCAATACTTCAAGACTTTTAAAAACATGCATATTGGGTGAAATGTAAATGGTAATTTTATTTTTTTTCTCTCAGTAGGTCTTATTTAAAAGCAATTTGCTCCATTCTTCCTGAGTCACACAAATGCAAATTTCCAATTCTTTCTTCTGCATCACAAGTAATGAGAAGAACATTAAGCTATAAATAAAGCACAGATATATGAATATGTTTGTACGTGCAGAGGTCATGAATGGGATGTTGTGGGTTATTCCTCTGCTGTCAGGAGAGGAACCTTGCACCCTGGCAGGACTCACATGCTATATAATTCTACTTTCTAGAGAATGCATACAGGACTCCTTGTACACAATACAGGTTGCCCAGATAGCAGATGGGTAGAGAGAGCTTGTAGGTGCCCTTTCCTTCAATGCTGCAGTTTTAGCAGTGATTATCCCTCCCATTTTATTTTATTTTATATCTCTTTATATGTCAGCTTTGACATGCTGACCTGTCAGCCCCCAGTTTAAGATGGTAGCATGTGTAATTGTTCATGGAGGATATTTTCAGGCCTCTCTTTTGATTTTTTTTTTTTTTTTTTTTTGAAAAAAGGGGTTTTATCAAAAAAAAAGTGNNTAGTTGAAACAGAGGCGTTCATGAAGAATAAATGTGATTCCTCTTTTCCTCTTTCTTGATCATTTGGTAAAATTGCAGGCCAGAAAAAGATGATAAAAACCAATTTATTGTCTTTTAAATGGAACTACAATTTTTCTTTGATAGAAACTATGTTATATACAGAGAGATTTAATTTTTTAATACACTGAAAACCTGAAGGGAATTTAAACACTTTTCTCTAACAAAGGACCGTTTAGTCCCATGTCCTGTCTGCAGCTATGACCAGAAGCAGATGTCTATGTCTGAGGATCAGAATAGGACAAGTATATCTAGAAAGAGCACACATGTAAGAATAGGGGAAACACACACATCTCTGGAGACTCTCTCAGCTCCCAACAGTTTGCAGATCAGGTCTGCTGCAACAGAAATGTCTCTTAGACTCTACCAGGTGAAGTGCCCGGTCCTGCACTTGAGTCACTACAAGAACAGACAATGCTGTAGCTGACTGACGGAGAAGAACCTCAGGATGAACATGAGCTGGAGTGTGCTCAGGTGGCCACAAAGGCTGATGGCATGTGGCTTGTGTCAGCAGTGGTGTGACCAGCAGGGCCAGGGCAGTGACTGTCACTCTGCACTGGGCACTGGTGAGGCCACACCTCAAATCCTGGAGTCAGTCCTGGGCCCCTCATGATAAGAAAGACATTGAGGTTCTGGAGTGTGTCCAGAGAAGGGCTCCAGAGCTGGTAAGGGGTTGGGAGGACTCCTGTGAGGAGTTTCTGAGGGACCTGCGGGGTGTTTAGCTTGAGAAAAGGAAGATCAGGGACCTTCTCACCCTCTACAAGTTCCTGAAAAGAGGCTGAAGCCAGGTGGAAAGCAGTCTCTTTTTCAAGCAACAAATGCACAGGATGAGAGATAATAGGCTCAAGTTGTACCAAGAGGAGGTTTAGATTGGGTATTAAGAAAAATTTCTTCACCAAAATGTCAGACCTTGGAATAGGCTGTCCAGGGAAGTGATGAAATCACAATCCCATATGCCTCCAAAGACATGCAGGTGTGGCACTTAGGGACATGTCTTAGTGGTGCACTCAGTAGTGTGGACTTGATGTCCTCTAAGAGTCTTTTCCAACCTATTCTATTCTATTCTATTCTATTCTGAGAGAACTGGGTTTCTTCAGCCTGGAAAAGAGAAGGCTTAGTAGTGATCTAACTGCAGCATTCCAGTACCTAAAGAGAGTGTACAAGAAAGACAGAGAGGGACTTTTTGCGAAAGCATGTCATGACAGGTCGAAGGGGACTGGCTTCAGACTGAAAGGGAGTCAGTTTAGATTAAATATTAGGGAAAGAGTTTTTACTGTGAGGGTGCTGAGGCACTGGCACAGGTTACTCACAGAAATTTTGGTTGCCCAATCTCTGGAGATGCTCAAGGTCAGGCTGGATGGGGCTCTGTGTAACCTGGTGAAAAGTGTCCCTGTTGCCATGTCCAATCACCTGTGAGCTGATCTGTTTATTCATTTTTCTTAATATTTTAAGGACTTAATCTCCACAAGTATGTTCATATTGCCCAAGAACTCCTGATAATTCCTGGTACACACTAGCCTTCTGTTGCAAAGCAATACCAAAGTAATCTTTACACAGCTTCTTTTTGATTGTTGCAAAGTTGCAGCTTGTCAGCTTCAATGGATACTCTCTCTGTTTCTGAAAGGAAAGTCTAGACTTTTGTTGTTTTATTATTTATAGCCATCTTTAGTGACCTAAAATTTACATGGCACCATCTTTAGGGGGTAAAGGTTATCTCCAAGTCTTTCTGCTGCAGATTTGCCATAGTTTAGGTTATAAGCTCTACAGCTCTTGGGGAGGAGCTACCTGAAAATGCCTGGTAAGGATTTTCATGCCAGCACACCCTGGCACAGCCAGTGCACAGCCCATTTGTGAGCCACTTATGTGGGTGGCTACAGAAGGAGACAGAGCCCATCAGACACTCGGCTGCTGCCTTTCCTAGAGGTGCAGATGCAGCCAACAGATTTCCTCTTGCCTCCCCTCCACCTCAGAGAAGCCAGTTTTACAGCATGCCTGATGCCAGTTTGGTGCCTAAAGAATGATTTCCACCACCAGGAGTTGCCAGGCTGTAGGTGAGTGAATAGCAGCCCTGTGCCAATTTCCCCTCTATCATAAGAAATCACCACTTGTTTACTTGACAGAGCTACAAGTGTAAACAGCTGTACATTTCAGTGCATACAAGATGTTACAAGTGTAAAACAGCAGCCATGCATATTATGTGTTTCAGGGCTCTACAGGTTCACTCCTGCTTTCCATCAGAGCACAGAGAGCATAATGTGATTTGCAGGGAGAGAAGGACGCCTTTGCTCAGTTGAAATGTGGTGAGCACATGCAGGCAGGGAAGAAGGGATCTGCTGAGTTTTCCACTGGTCGTGCAGCTCCAAAGCCAGGGACTTAGCTGGCGGTCAGCAGCAATGTTACTGTCACAGTGTCACCTGTCAAATTTTCTCTGCAGGAATAATGGTGACTGGATACCCTGATGATTAGTGCATGGTTAAAGCCTAAAGGATGCAGGCAAACAGAGTCTGAGCTCACAGCTAGGTTTACTCCCCCCATGTAACAGCACTTAGTCCAGGGAAATCACTGCTGATTGGCACCACAGGCTAAAGAATCTGTCTGAAGGGGTGGGAATGAAATGTGGCAGTGACAGAGTGCTGAAAAATTGCCTGTTTTCCAGGTAAAATGCTGTTCTTTGTGAATAATATCAATCTGAGCTGAGTTAATACTAGATGCTCCTGATTAATTAAGGATCTATTACATCTAACCAAAGCACACAAAAAACCCCTACCTACTGACTTTGTAAGATTTTGCTTCTTAGAGGTTAGGGTAATGGCAAAGAGAACTGGTAACAGATCAAGGGGGATCCGGGTAAGGAGAAAGGGTCATTTGGAGTATCTGATTACATGTGTATGTGCTGATAAGAAGCAACAGCAGAGAAGCCTCAGAAAAAAAGTATCTTTTGATCCACAATACTTTTAGTCCAAAATATAAGCAAAACCAGCAAAATCTACAATAAAACTCAGAAAAATGGATGCATTTCTAAGCAAATAGATATTTACAAAAAAAACCCCAAAATGAATGAAAAAACATCTGAAAAATGAAAACAAACAAACAAACAAAAAAACCAAACCAAAACAAAAAAACGTCCATCAAGACCAGGACCTTGCCTCTGGGGGTGCTCAGTAATAGATGCTTGGAGATCAATGCCTGGAGCCAGTGATATTTTTCTCATTGTGCCCACATCTCTTTTGATGCTCAGCAAATTGCTTCTTCACCTGGTGGTTACACCCAGACCTGTCCTTCAAAAATTCACCTTTATGAAATTCATATTTTTTCACCTTGTTTTTAAAAAGAATGCTGAATCACAAGAATGGTGGAAATCAGTTTGTTTTCACTGATTTCTTGGAAGTATCACTAATTTATAACCAACCATCTCTCAGTTCTTATGAAGTCCAAATTGCAAATCAATGCAGGAAAAAAAACAGTCAGAGAAACCTATAACGAGCCCCTAAAAGTCCTCTGTCTATGAAGTCTCATCTTTGCAAATGTTAATCATGACACTCGAAACATGGACAGAAAACAACTACCCTCACCTCCTTGTTCTCACTCACTGTACCTTTTTGCCATATAGAAAAGTTCAGAACACTTCACTGTCTTTTCATCTATCATTTTCCAAAACTATTTCCTCTACTTCCTGCTCCTTTTTACAATTTTCACCTTTGTAATGACGTTCTGGTTGATCCACCACTGCACTTCTAAACTTCACCTTGCTTCTTTCTGACCAAGTCCTGTTAATCATACCCAATCTAATAATAGCAGCGTTAATAACACCTTCTGATACAATATCCTCCTCCACAGGCCTTCTATGTTCTTCGGATGGCTAATGTCTTGTTAAAACTTTTTTTACTTATTAATTTTGTCTGTGACAGAGCTTGATTAGCTTCTAAATTACCCTGTTCCTATTTTTAGTGCACTATGCCCCTACCCTTCACACACAGTTTAATCCCAAAGTATTAATTCGTCTCTATATAATGCTGACTTGTCTTTCTCCAGGTACCCTAAATCTTCCTGTTTTCATTTGAGGTCCATCTACCTTTGTTTTAACTCTTATTACCTTTCTCATTACTTTTACTGCTCTCTGTTCTCCATTGACGGGCACAATTGCTTTGCAACAGCCACGGGTAGTGCTGGGGAGGTGAAGGGTCAGGTTCACTCTTTGATAGAACTCACCTCACGTCCTGCTTAAATTAGCAATTGCAATGATGCACCGAGTCGGGAGACGGCAGGAGGGGGGAGCTTTATGTCTCTAATCACTCTGGGGTAACTTGTGAACTCAGCTGTCTGCAGAAGTAAGAGTCGGGAGAAATGAGAAATGTCTCTTTGCTGCCACTTCACACACTGACACTTGTCACACCCTGCCTCAGAAGTAGGAGTAGGGAAGACAGTGACAGCCACTCGGCCAAACAGCCCCACCGTGGTGAACGGGATGCTCGTCCTGAGGTAATCACAACACAGCTGTGGAGAGAGGTGCTCAGGACACTCCAGTGGCAGAGCATCAAACTGCTGCAGCTTTTTCCCAATGGTGCAAGCTTTTATCTGTTCAAATCTGTACCAGTTTGGGTTCTTTCTTCCTGTGCATTTCTTTCAATACTATTTGTAAGGTTTTAATGGTCAAAATTAATGCTGTTATTCTTTAAATGGAATCAACTGATCAGGAGAGAAGAAAGAATGGAGGAAAAACAAGAAGAAGAAGAAGAAAATGAAAAAGAAGAAGGTGAAGAAGAAGAAGGTGAAGAAGAAGAAGAAGAAGGTGAAGAAGAAGAAGAAGAAGAAGGTGAAGAAGAAGAAGAAGGAGAAGAAGAAGAACAAGAAGAAGAAGAAGAAGAAGAAGAAGGTGAAGAAGAAGGAGAAGAAGAAGAAGAGGAGGAAGAAGAAGAAGAAGAAGAAGAAGAGGAGGAGGAAGAAGAAGAAGAAGAAGAAGAAGAAGAAAGAAGAAGAAGAAGAAGAAGAAGAAGAAGAAGAAGAAGAAGAAGAAGAAGAAAGAAAAAGATACAGGCAAGGAAACCTAGGACAGTCATGATCTCCCTTCTTCCCCTTAAATCCCACAATTGTCCGTGGGACCCCAAGAAGTTGGTAGATTGAACTGACAGCAGTACTTGAGCCAGCATTGATAATGAACAGATTTATGATCAGATCTGTTCAATTTCTGGCAGAGCGTCAGTGGAAGTCTGACCACATGGCCTGTGCTGGCAATTTGCTTCCTCCAGAACTCTGCAAATAAAAATATACAGGACACCCAAGTCAGATTTTCCTCTGAAGTTAATTTCTTACAGAAATTAATCAGACATCAAGCTGATCTACTTTTGAAATTTAGTGTAGCATGAATCTTGGCATTTTTAAGTCTTACTAGTACAGCTGCAGGATGCTCTATAGTTTCTGCAGATCCTGCCAAACCACCACAAACCCATCACCAAATGCTTCCTCCAGTCTAACACCCTTGAGAAAGAGATGATTAGTCATCTTAAACAGTTGTTCCTTTTTGGACTGGTGCTGAATGAATATTTTATTGCTTTGAATGTGTTCTTTACTGGGAAAAAAAAATCAGAAGTTTAATATATGATATGTAGGATTTCAATGTAAAATGTTGATGTGGGTATCTAATAGAACACCTAACGGGAAGTTCTGCACTCTTTTTGTCTGGGGTAGAGTCAATAATATTTTTTTAAATAGTACTTTGGGGATCTGTTTTGAACTTCTGCTGGTAACAGAGATGATAATAGAGATGTTGTCATCATGCTAAGCAGGGCAGAGAGTGAAGGCCTTTTCTGCACCTCACACCACTCCTCCAGCCAAGGGGAACACAAGGAGCCAGGAGAGGGCACGGCTGGGACAGCTGACCACAACTGACTACAGAGACATTCCAGACCTCATGGTGTTATGCTGAGCACATAAAGCCTGGGCAGAAAGAGAGATCATTTGGGTCCCAAGTCACCACTGCATGTGATGGACCACCATTCTCCTGGGGATGGAATGCCTGAACACCTTCCTCCACTGGGAATTGGTGAAGGAATTCCTTGTTTTGCTTTGCCTATATATGTGACTTCTGCTTTACCTGTTAAATTGTCTTTACCTCAACCCTACAGTTTTTCAGTTTTACCCTTCTGATTCTCTCCCCCAGCCCAGGGGGGTAGAGTGCACACACAGTGGGGCCGTGTGGGGTTTAGATACTGTCTGCAGTTAAACCAAACAGATCCAAAGCCGGAAATGATGGAGGTGTGGCTGTACCTCGCCACCTGTAATGAGAACTGAGGCAGGCAAGAGACCAGGATGAAAAAAGGAAATGACAGAGCATGGAAGATCAAATGTCTTAGGCTGGGAGCTCATGTTGCACCTGAGCAGCCCACTTGCACAGTTTCCATCCTGTTACTTTGACAGGGCTGTGCTGAGCCCACCCACATTGCCGAAGCAATGGTAACATATGCCCAAATCTTCTGCAACATTTGATGTGCTGTGGCAGGAGGCATCTGGCTGGTCATAAACATATCCTTCATACTTTTTTCTTCTCTGCATGACAGCTGCTCTTCACATCCAGCAGACTTCAATTCACCTGCAAAGAGGATGTCTGATGCACAGCAGCTGCCAAACATTTCTAAAGCACTCTTAGGAAGGCCTGCTGTATTTCCTACAATATATGCATCCAGCAAATGCTATGGCCTTGCCATGCATTCTCCATTCTTTCAACACTTGGATAAGAACAGGGACTGTTTTTTTCCCATCATCTTCATCAGGATAAGAGAGCAGCTGCTTGACTCCATTCAACTATGGTACACCAGAACAGACATATGAAGCACCTCAGCACCAACGGTGCAATGCCCCGGAAAATGAATGTGTTTGACTTCAAGTGCCAAGACAAAAAGATCAAGATAACCTTGCCTAGCAACCTCTCTCCTCCATGCCACCCAGAGATTCCTCTGCCATGGGCAACCTGCTCAGCTGACCTTCACGCATGTGGAATAAAACAGCTACAAAAAATTTGGAGTAGAATATGCAAAAATTATTTCATCTTCTCCCTCTACATTGCATCTGATGCATTGGTCATTTGCATTAATGCTATTGTAATTGCTTTATTGAATATGCTGGCAGAATATACTCATTCCAGGTACACTGAAGACATGGGGTTGATGGCTTGACCTTGCAGCTCCTTGCTGGAATGTAACTCCAGCATGCAGAAGGAAGGCAATGAGTTCCTCTCCTAAGAGGTGACTAATCAGTACCCAAAATGAGTCTCCCATAGACATTTTGCTTAACAACAAATTTAATGGAAAGGCTCCTTGTAACACAAAGGGAGATGAGCCACACATTCTACAGCTTTGATAATCAAATCATTATTTTTGTAGCCTTAAGGGATATCTGCTTACAGCAGAATTCAACATATAGTTTAATTTACTTATCTGATCTTTCTCTGCACATGAATAGCTTCTATTTCTTGCCCTATTTCAAATTTCCTTACATAATTCAAATGGCATCACAAAGTATGTATGTGTGTTTTTGTACTGATGATATTGACAACTGACTAAAGGGAGGTTTTATTTCTCTGTTCTTCTTGTCCCTTTCCCATTCCCTCTATTCAAGCTGCAGCTCAAAAGGATTTATTTTTTATGATCTTAATTCTGCGACAGTGTGATTATTATTAGTGTTTTAAATTCTAACCTCTGATCCCTTTCATCTCTTTTATTGTTGTGCTTTTTCTAATCCCTAAGTCTTATAAAGTGCTTCTCATCTGTACGTCTGAAAACGCTTTACAAAGGAGACAGAAAACACTATTCTTACTTGACATGCTGGGGACTAAAGCACAGAGAAGTGAAGGGTCATATGTAAAAATAATACAGGAAAAATATTGTTGAAAAAAGTTCTATTTTTTTCCCAAGAATCTTCCCTCTCTAATGTATTGTGTTGCTTTCCTTACAGGATTTGAACACAAATATCAAAATCATTAGAATTCTAATAAAAGTCTTCCTTTCTTTTTCTCATTTATTGTCTCCAAATCCTACTTTTTTTCTCTTTTAATTTTTTTTTAATGTAACTACCTGTTTTAAGATTTTTTTAAGAAAGTACAAATGCAAAAGAGAAACTCTAATGCAATTAGCACCTCTCATTATTAGTGATTTTACAAGTGCAAGTAGGTTAAAAATGCATGGACAGTCTGCTAGCTGATGTCTGCTGCTCCAGAGAATCAGATTTTCTGCCGTTCTCAGGTTAGGAATGTAAAGAAATTGCACAAAATGAATCCCAAACATAAATGTGGCTAAGTGTGATAGCATGGGTGACAACAACTTGATAATGCAGAGCTCATAATGAGACACATATATATGGTCTTATCACCCCAAACAGCTCTACCTTGCTGATTCGGGTAAAAAAACCCACATCAACAACAAGTGAAAAAAAACTTTTCGACCATCTCAGCGCTCTCTTGCTCATTACACCAACCTGTCAGAAATGACAACTTGGCCAAGCCCAGTTATACCATGCTGACAAGGTGCTGTATATGCTTTTCTGCAATAATGTCAGCTTTAAGGTGCAATGTACTTAGGGAAGCTCATTTCTATGATTGGTCCAAAAAGAGCCATTTGCCCTGTTGGTGGGGTGAGGCAAAACCTTAGTTTCCTTTAAATTAGGAGTAATTTTCACAAGGACTGTTTTTGGAAAACTAGCTTAAAATAGTGGAACTTTCATTTTCCATTTTTCTTGAGTCTGATTACTGGACAATTTTCTGATAATTTTCTTTTAGTGTCTAAAACAGCAATGATATTATCAGTAATATCTGACATATTTCAGAAATATCCTGAATGCAACCAAATAAAATTGCATTCAGGGACATATGCTGGCAACCCACTATAAATAAGGAGATATAATATAAACATGACAATCTAAAGGGCAATGATGCAATAAATGTAAATTACAATACCAGGAGGGTGAAAGAAAAGGAATCCTCAGCTCCATTTGCAGAACTGCAATGACAGAATTTTAGGGGAATGAAATTGTGTTCAGGACAGAGCACCATGAAGCTGGAAAGGGAATATGTCATGTTCCAAACAGGTGCAATGGGAGGTGGAAATGACAACCAATGCGTTCTAACACTAGCTGTGCACAAAGGCAAGGCACACCAATCCACAGCAGTAAGAGTGCTGGGAAGGCAGTGAGCCACTGTGATCCTGGACTTACTGGAGTACAGGGGTTTTAAGCCTTGCTGCAATGAGAATTCTCTTTGGCTGTTCTGATAGCACCTGAGGGGTTCGCTTTCAGATCTCAAGCACCTAGATTATATGTCTAGAAATAATGACGTGTATTTAATAATATCTAATCACCTAATCCTCCCCTTTGCTTATGCTGTATTACTTGGATTGGGAATTATGTCAAACACCATTCCCCACCTAGACAGCAACGGACTCAGGTATATATTACCCTTGTGCAAACCTAACCTCTACACAGTATAGAATACACAGAATTAGTTTTTCTAATAGACAAATGACGTATTAGAATGATGCACTGCCTGATGCCATATCTCCCTCTGCTGGTAAGGTCACTGACTGCCGAACGTGTTAATTTTTAGCAAAAGATTTTCCAGGTTTCAATTTTCAGACTAAAAGGTCATAGGTTTGATTCATGGCATAGTGCTATTAGGTAGACCAACATCCACTTCCTTCATCTTCAGCACAGAAATTGTCATTGGAACAGTGACCTCTCAGCAAAAGGCAGCAATGTGCCTTGCACCCAGGAGGTAAAACAAATGAAAGTCTAAGAGGAAAAAAAGAAGAAGAAGAAGAAGGAAACAAAAAGGTTGGAAATGCCAAAGGATGGTGCTGTTCAATGAGTGCGG
Source organism: Hypocryptadius cinnamomeus (assembly GCA_013400635.1). NCBI lineage: Eukaryota > Metazoa > Chordata > Aves > Passeriformes > Zosteropidae > Hypocryptadius > Hypocryptadius cinnamomeus. The sequence goes on from VYZP01021391.1 coordinate 13,021, forward strand.
CAATTCTCAGAGAGTTGAGCATTTCTGTAGACTCTGAGCTTCATCCTTCAATGGCTAAACCTTTGATCATTACTGTTTGCAAACACTGCAAAATGTTTTAATAAATGCTCAGTAAAAACGTGCTAATGAGGTATTTACAACCTTTTAGAATTAAATATCTAAGTAGGAAATTTGTCAACTAATAGTTTTGTTTGAGTTACTGGAATTTATTTCAGCCTGACTGACATGTAGAGAAGAATTCATGACTTTTCATCTATCACTTTTTACTTTTATTTCCCACTAGAACAAATATGTAATTAAATAAATAAACAGTAAAAAAAAATTCATCCATCAGTGCACCAAGACACTGTTGTCACTGGAAATAGATATGTTTGCTCCTTTGTTGTAAATGCCACTTCAACAGGACATGATGGGATACTCAGTCTTCAAATAGCACTGGGATAAAAAGCTGAAAGATGCTTTTCCCATAAATTTGTGTTTCTTGCATGCATGCAATAATGCCAAGGTCAGTTAAGGAGCAATTCTTACTCCCCAAAGATATTTTTAGTAGATGAACTAGATCTTTGACACATCATCTCTTTTTGTATTTCTTATATTGGGGGTGGAGATGCTAAGATAACAAAGGTCTTACTTTGCTTGCAACACCTTGAGAGATGCATTGAGAAAAAAGTTTTGTCCTGACAATTTAGCTATCACTCAGAAATGCTCCAGCCATCCACATATAAAGGAGAAAAAAAAAAAAAACAAAACAACAAAGTGACCCCAAACTAGTCTAATGTCTTTTTTCTTACATTCTTTTTCATACATTTCTTTTTTCTGACTGTGGAAAAACAAAAGCAATAACAACAATAACCAAATTCAAAAAAACTAAACACTTCACAAAGGGATTAATTTCTAGAGCTTGCAGATATGGTCAGTGTTACATAACCATTTTAGTAACAAGACCTGTTTTTTTGTTGGGTTTTTTGTTTGTTTGTTTGTTTTGGTTTTTTGCTGTTGTTGTTTTGTTTTGTTTTTTTTAAGTCTTGATTAGCAGTAGAAAGAAAGACAAGACACATAAAGAGGAATCAGCTTATTACAAGAATGTTACTTTATTTCTGTCTTGGCATCACACCCTGAAATCTGTTTGGCAAATTGCTGCCTGGTCTATAATACATGAACTCACCTTAGAAAGCATAATGAAGGAACTCCCAAATGCTGAAATGTGGTCTGTGGGAGAAGAAGCCCCTTCTGCAAGGAGCAGATGTCTGAAAATTACCCTTCAGCTTCAGGCAAGTTCTGTCATGTCAGAGAAAGCACTTACTCACACAAATAGTCTCAACCCCTGTGGTGGGACTGTTTCTGTGGATCAAAATCAATGGGTTTTGTAATGTAGGTACAATTCCTGAAAAGAGGAATCTCACTCAGGCAGCAGCTCAGAACCCTGCTGACACTGTTGTAGGGATGCTCACACACAGCACAGATTTGGGCATGCACGTGAAAGCAGGTGAACCACAGGACAAGTGGCACAAGCTGTCCCAGGAACAGAAAATGTCTGTCATCTCTCTTTTGCTGTCAAAATGGCTTCTCCTTCAACCAGCACATTAGTCCAGCCTTGTTCTCCCCCCAACCTTTCCAAAATAGTTCCTTGACAATTTTGTCCTTTGTATTAGAGAAAAGAAAGAAAGAAAGAGAGAAAGAAACAAACAAACCTCTTTAAAAACACCTGAAAATATATCTTACTGTCCTTTTCCCAAAGTTGAATCACTTCCTTCCTCTGCTGCTAACCCTGTAAAACACCCAGCAATGTTCAGGACGCAGGACACGAATGGCTGTTGCCTACTTGGAGACGGCAACATCCTCCGCCTGCACCCAGGGACGATCACGTCCCGTCTCCTTAGCTCCTCGGGAAAGGGGCGACGGCATCTCGCCTGTGCTCGCACGGCGTGTCACGCTGCAGAGGGCTGACGAGCAGTGAGGAGTGAGGAGTGAGGAGCTGAGGGGCAGGGGCAGCGCTCGGAGGGCTCGGGGCGGCCCGAGGAAGCCGCGCTCGGTGCCGCCGGCCCCGCGCCCCCCGCTCCCCGCCGCTCCCGCGCCGCTCGCCCCTGGACCGGCAGCTGCTCGGAGGAGCGAGACAGCCAAAATACTGCCATGCACGGCAAGAGGGGAGCCCCAGCGCTGGGGAAGGTCTCGCAGCAGTAGTGCCCTGTGATAAATGTTGCTAGTGCAGGGAAATGGGAACAAAATACCATCTGCCTGTCCCGCACTGGATGCAAAGAGCGACTGTTCTGTTCTGTTCTGTTCTGTTCTGTTCTGTTCTGCTCTGTTCTGCTCTGTTCTGTTCTGGAGCCGCTTTACCTGCAGTGGAGCGAATTCCATCGAGGGAGGCGCTCTCCCCGCTTTACACGCTTTAATGAACTCTTAGTCATCAGACATCGTTGCAACAACTCCAAAATTCGTTCCCCCACCCCTCCAACACAGTTTGTTTGCATTCAGGCCTGGCTCTGATACCTTGCTGTGTAAATCCATGTCAGTGCTAGGCTCTGATGTTGGGATGGAAATCCTGCATATTCAGCAGGTGGAAAGACCCTGGGCATGACACTGGCTTGCAGACATCCAGGACTCGCTTTATTAAGACGTGTTTAATAAGAAAACTGGACATTTCCCCCCTTCAAAATAAAATTAAAAAAGAAAAAAATCACGTAATGTTCGTGACTAATTAAATTCTTACTCTAGTCATGATTAATGTAACAAATAATTACAGCTTAGATCTAATATAGATACAACTAATTGTTCTGCCCACAGTGCATCGTGACTAACAATTAAACAGAGCTTCCAAAGCAACTGAGAGCAGATCTTAGGCTAACCTTTTGCCTTGTTGTGCTTTTGCTGCAGAAGGAATATACATGCCTACAGCTTTTGTATTCCCATTCACACCACTGGCAGTGACAGATTCTTCTCTTATTAGATGTTAGACAAGCTTATTCCTTTTAACTTCATGTGTTCCCACTTTGTGAGACTGTAGGGCAAATAAAAAAATAGGGAGACACAAAAAAGAAAAAGCCTGCATCACCTCCAGATCCCTTGAGAGATTCCAGCCTGGAAAGCTCTCTTTCTCTCTTTCTCAGTACAGCTGGTTTGAAGATTTTGAGTTTACTCCAACCTGGCAGCTAAAGATGAGTCCTTTTTTTATTATTATTTTTTCCCCCGTTTTATGTTTTCCTTAGCTGTTTTAATTAAAGGAAGCTGTGTTATGAAAATGTGCCTTCCATACCTTTCGAAGCTAACTGTTGTAGAAGCCTGGATTTTTTAATTCAGAATAAGAACACAGACATCATTTTGATCATCTTGTATGGACCTTGAATCTACACCAAACAGCTCAGAAGGTTAAGCTAAAGAATGGTTGCAAAGTAAAAAAAAAAAAAAAAAAAAAAAAACAAAACAAAACAAAAAAAAACCAAAAACAAAAACAGGAAAAAAATACATGAAAAGTGGCTTTGAATCCCTGTCATTTAAATCCAATGGTTCAGCAGCCAAGAGCTTTAATAAGGCCAAGACTTCACTTCTTCTTTTTTGTTTCAGGAAAATAACAGAAACTAGCTGCTCATCTGGATAAAGCTTCCTGCTCATCCTTGGACATCCCCTTTGAATATGGGGGAGTAATTTAAAAATGTGAATAGTGATTTTGTTTTTGTTTACATCATACTTCTGTGTGTGTTATGTGTTCTATTTTGTGTTAGCATTTGAAAGCTATGAGTAGTTGAGATAAAAAATTGTTAAGATTTTATGCATTGCCTATCTGCAGACCCTTGATGCTAGACTACTAGTGATAACAAGATCTTAACACTAATAAGAAAGAAGTGAATCTAACAACAATAAAATACAGTAACAGAGGATAGTGAGGCACAAGTTGTCATTTGAGTCAAATAGTGACAAGTATTTCATGGGAAGGAAAACTTAGAGGTAAAACATTAAATCAGTCCAGTGACCTTTCTAGTTTTCAGATGTAAAGATAATCTGTAAGAGTCTGATGTCCTGTTAAATATTCAAGGATTTTAAGGCAAGAAATGCTGATAATCCAAACCAACCAGGAATGAAAGCAGTGTGAAAAGTCTAACAGGAATTTACTAGTCGGACCAAACTGTGACAATCACCTCAGGAAAGGCTGATTGTAGAACTATGTCAGATCTGTGCCCTGAGAAGGCAAACTGATAAAAAAAAAAAAAAACAAAAAAACCTAGCTGATAAAAAAACTTAGCAGATACACACCCTAACTTAATGAAATGAAGAAATTAACTTACAGCAAAACCTGCTGATGTAAACTATTATAGGGTTTTTTTTTTTTTTTTTTTTTTTTAAACTTGGCTGCAGGAAAAGAGGCAATTACTTTTCTCAAAAATATTAATTACTGGAAATGATTTGTTCATTCCTGGTAAAAAGAGAGAAATTAGTTCTTTAAAGTGTGCATCTCTGACTGACTTTCAAGGGGCCGTCTGGGTCAAACTTGTCCTTAAGTAACAAAATGACTTCCAACTTTAAACCTTCCCTTCTACCTCTCATGGTTCATTTGAAGGTGTGCACTGATGCATTGCAGTTATGTAGCAAACTTTAAGGCTCTCTCCATGGCACCAGAGTAATATCCTCAGTGGAAACTTACTGAAAGTATTGCTACTTGAAGGATGGCCATGAGGCTTTGGAACTCGGTTTTATGAAGTTGATGAACATTCACTGAGGATTAGGCTGTACTCATCAAACAATCTCGCTTTTTCTTCAAATAAAGAGAGTGCTGCCATTTCCTCTCTTCTAAATCTAAATGTTCACAGCAAAAAAAAAAATGTTATAAATGTGCTTTCCTCCTCTCCTGCACTGCTCAAGACACCTTATTTCTTTTCTGATTTCAGATTTTTTCTTATTTATTTTCTAAATCTATATGCCAAACAACATGTTCCATTATGTGAGAGGCATGAAATAAATTTGTGGAACTGTTGATGTTTCCAAGGGAATCTGTAGTACAGTGGAATTGATCAAGTCAGTGAAAAAAAGGGACAGTTTGCAATTTAGTTATAGAATGACAATATCTGCAGTGTGGGTGATTTTGACTCTCTGAAGCAATTCTCCTGTGCCACTTCACAGGGCTGCTCTGCCCTCCTCCTTTCTCTGGCAGATAGGGAAGAGCCTGAGTTAGATCCCAGCAAGTATAAATCAGCCTTCCTCCAAAACTCATTGGAACAAAGCCAGTTTCTAAAAGATAAGTACCTGATCCCACTGACTATTATTTGACAATGAACCCCATCCTCCGTGGAAAATTTCAGCTTAGTCAGTATGTGATAACCTGAATTACAGTAAGCAGCCTGTCAGATCTACTATCCTTTGTCTAATATCCACAAAGATTTATATCTCAAATGAGATACTACAACTTAGTGCACAAATGAAAATCGCTGCTGAAGCAATGCCTCAGGGTATGTAAGCTCTGCAACTATTTTACTTTGTCTTTAAAGCCAAAAAAACCCCAGTGTGGATTGAGTTTTTAGAGTGCCCAGAATATCACCAAATGTCCCTTGATGTAGGAAGTATCATCCATTCTTTACAGTTCATTTCCTATGAACTGAAAATGTGTCCCATTAAGTGTGCTCCCTCTCCTTCATGCAGCTGGGATCAACACTGAATGTTCCCTGTATACAGGCAGCAAGAAGCAGTCTAGTAGTACTGCTTGATCATTTCTGCTGGCTTTTAAAATGGAAATGGGGGACATCTGTACTATTGTATCAGGTTCAAACAAAGCTGTGTAGGAAGCACAGAAAAAGAACCACACAGGTTATGTCATACTCAGCTTTCTCTTGTTTAAAGACTCACTGTCACATAGCTCTGAAAACCAAATACGAGTCTCATTAGAAACATACACAATACAGAAGGGGAAAAAAGAGCCCACAAATCCTAAGTGTAGCTTATTCATCCAAGGAGCTGCTAGTTGGCAAAGGGGTCAGAATGCCATGAAACACAGAGCCTGCAGATCTATGAGAAGGAAAAAAAAAAAAAAAGTTTGTTTCTGCAAACCTGGTTGGACAAGTTAGAAGAGCCTCTAGGGAGTTCCAGCTTGCCTGTCCAGCACCTACAGAACAAATAACTGACATTTTTCTCTGACCTTGCCAGTATTACCGGTTATTTTAACAAGGCTAAAGCTGGGAAAAAGGAAAAAGTCTCTAATGTATTAAGTACAAACATGCTAAATTCAACATCAGGAATGCAGGTCTATTTACAATGTGCCTCAGAGATTCAAGGAACATCAAAATGAACATGAATATGTAGATTATTTTGGCTTTGAGAAAACTGTGGCCAATGCGAAAAAAAATCCCATTTGCCATTAATATTTACATTATTCTATACATTCTCTAGAGGTACAACAGAATCAAGTAAGAAAAAAACAGAAGGAAAAAAGAATGTAAAGCTTTGGCAGGGGAAAAAACACTTGTGAGGATATCAAAGTGCTTACATAGCAATACAACTTCTGAAAAATAATGAAAACAATAACACCAATGAAATGTGAACAGTGTGAAGTTCACATCTAACATTTGAAGTCAGATGTAAAAGGACAAAGACTGTTGGTAGTATGAAGATGCATGAAAGAACCCATGCATGACAATAAGTACAAAGATGACAAGAGCAAATTATGAAGAACAATGCTGAGCATCCTAAAAAGAATAGGGAAAAAAAATTAAGTTTTCTGCTTTCTATTGTTAAAATGAAGGGTCGAAGAAAGGAAATAATATTTAAGCATGGAAAAATAAAACACCTGAAAGCAAAATTAGCTAAACTAGCATTGACTGATAAAAGAGATGGAAGAATTCTTTGTATTCTTTATTTGTGTCTGTGATTTTCATAGTCATTCTATAAATAATTAGACTTTATTAAAAAAGGTAGGTGGATAATTCCTTTTTACTCTTTGCAAACTATCATTTTATGTCTTTAGCTACACAGGAATTTTCTTAAGAAAAAGCATTTTGGGACTCAAAAATTAGAAATTGCTATAGTTCAGGTAACCCTTTCTAATGTAATTTTAACTTTGCCTCCTGATGTGTTGATAACCTTGGGTGTTATGACACAGCCTTGGATTAAATAATCATGCACATAGTTTTTGCCCTGCTTCCTCCCCTCAGCAACCCCATTCTTTTTAGTGGATGGGTGAAACAATATATAAACAATATATTGGACATTTTCACAGTTTCATTTCTTTTTGGAGCTCATGGTGGTTACAGGTACACACCAAAAAACACACTGCAACAGGCGAGCTTCAGTCCAGCTAAGTAATTGATTCTGTGGAATCACCAATATAGACAACTTAATGTTTTTGCTTCAGACTAGATCCTGCAGGAATAGGTCAGAATCTTTCTGGTTTAACTTGCAATAATTCACAAATTTCAGATGTTAATTTGAATTTCCTAAGCTACCCTGTGACTGGCAGATATGGGTGACCCAAAGACAGATGCAGAGTTCTGTGTGTCATAGACAGAAACACAAGGCTCTCATCACTTCAGCGTTCTTTTCTTTCTTGACCAACTGATGCTTTGATTGCAATATGCAGGTAGAAAACAAGGATGGGAAGCTACATTTTGTTAAGTCCTTTCTCCTGAGTAGCACCTGGGAATATGATCTCAACCTGTCACTGGTGGCCTGCTCCTATTTCATATTTTTCCCCTCTCTTCATGGCATAAGGTGGGATCAATCTCCTCGTTCCATGCTGATTTTCTACACTCGTTTCAGGTGCTGTATATTGGGTTTTCATGGCCAGGTTTTGGTAGCAGGGAGGCTACAGGGCTGCCTCCTGTGAGAAGCTGCTAGAAGCTTCCCCTGTATCCTACAGTCCAGTGCCAGCTGGATCCAGGATGTACCCTGCACTGGCCAAGGCTGAGCCCCTCAGTGCTGGTGGTGACACCTCTGGGGTAAAATATTTAGGAATGGGGGGGGAAAAAAAGTTCAAGTGCAGACAAAGAAGAGTGCAGGGTGAGAATGTGTGAGAGGAGCAGCCCTGCAGACAGGCAGGGCAGTGCAGGAGAGGCAGGAGCTGCTCCAGGCTCTGGAGCTCAGATTGCCCTGCAGCCCCTGGAGCAGCCCAGGCTGAGGCAGCTGTGCCCCTGCAGCCCATGGATGTTCATGGTGGATCAGAGATCCACCTGCAGCCCCTGGGGGAGCCCAGGCTGGAGCAGGGGGATGCCCAAAGGAGGCTGTGATCCCATGGGAAGCCTGTGCTGGAGCAGCATCCTGGCAGCACCTGTGACTCCATGGAGAAAGGAGCCCAGGCCTGAGCAGGTTTTGCTGGCAGAACTTATGACCCCATGGAGGACCCATGCTGGAGAAGTTTGGGAAGAATTTTAATTAGGGGCTGCTGAGCAGAAGAGGATAGAGAATTTGAGAATGAAGTTAAGCCTGGGAAAAGGGAAAAGTGGGGAAAGGTTTTGAGATTTGGTGTTTTTTTCTCATTACCCTACTCTGATATGCTGGGTAAAAAATTAAAGTGTTTTCCCCAAGCTGAGTCTGTTTCTCCCATGTTGGCAACTGGTGAGTGACCTCTCCCTGCCCTGATCCTCCCACAAACCTTTCATTATATTTTCTCTCCCCTCTTCAGCTGAGGAGGAGAACCGTTTGGCACCTGTCATCCAGCCAGGCTGAATCCACCACAGATGCGTAAATCCTGACTCTTCAATCAGTTGATCTATAATCACTCTCTGGCTTCAACTATAAGACATAGGCACCCATGTGGATAAACCAAAGAAGAAAGATAAATTGAATAAAGAAGGGAGTAATATAAAAGGAAGAAGAAATATGTTTGTTTGTTGGTTTGTTATTTTTTCTCAAGCATATTCTCTGCTCTTTGCCAAGCTTTAGCAAAAAACCTGAAAATTTAGTAAAGCTATGTACCCTGGAAAACAGGTTATTAAAATGTGAAGCAGTTGTTCCACAAAAATAATAATAAAAAAAAAGTAAAAAAAAAAAAGTATGTTTCTTCTAACCTTGTCTGCAGACATTTCTCAATGTATTAAAAATATTCAGACATTGTTGGAATGAGCTGAACAAGATTCTCTAGGGCCGGAAAATATCTCAAATCTGGTAGCTGTGGCATAAATGCCCTTTGACACTAGGTAATGACAGGTTAACATTCTCATCTCTTACTCTGCTGTCAAAGTAAATTAACCATTTACTGACGAGAAAGAAAGAGAAAGTTTTGATTCTAAGTCTTCCTTATTCTCACATGAGAAATATTAATAAAGTAACTCTGTAGGGGTGCATTTAAATTGTCAAATATTTTCAGTTCCTGAGTTTGCCCCTTGTTCCTTAATTATTCTCATGTTAGTTTGTTAACAGGCTCTTTCTCCAGGACTAAGCCAATAGTTTTCCTTTGGGGTGAAATCCTGATATAGTTCTGGGGACGACTCATGCCTGTGGGCAGGAGGTGTGAGGCTGTGCCATGCATCCTGTTCCTCATTTGCACGGGTGTTGCAGTCCCTATTCTATCATGCCTTGCACCATTAAGAACTCCTTATGACCCCCACGACTCAGAAATGTGATGTAGACCCTTGACCTTATCATATCACACTCTCACATGAGCACAGCACTCATGTTGTTTCAGGCACTTTAAATCTTAAAAATTAAAATTAGAAACAAAAAAAATAAAAATAAAAATGGGGAGGGGGGAAAAAAGAAAAAGCCTAAAGAAAGCCAAACCAGTTCTAAGAAGCATGAAAACTGATGGTTTCGTGGAAGAGACCTGTATAGAGAAATGTCTGTGCAAGCCCTTCTGCACTATTTGGCCTCTACATTTGGGTGAGCATCTTTAGCATTGTAGCTATAGCCCTGAATCTTTCAAACTACATTTCTCATGCTGAATTCTCTGAGCAGGTGGACTGAATTCAGTTTTCAGCGTAAACTAGAGCAGGCTCAGCTGAAAATTTTTGAAAGCATGGTTCCTCTTCGTTATGTATTTGTAAATTATAGGATTTTTTTTCGCAGCACACAAAAAAAACTTTGTATAACTTAAACCTGGACCACCTGACAGGCCAAAAAATCTCTTGTCTTTTAAACTAAACTACCTAGATGAGCTATCATTTTTGGGTAAAAAACATATTGGACTAGTAGATCAGAAAAAATTCATGGTCTTGGGCCCAATATTGGAAACCCACAGAAGTTACAAGGTCAATATCCTGTCTCTGGGGAATATCAACAAGGATATCCTGATTGATTTTAGCTGTCAGATTTATGACGATTGGGACTCAGACTGCACGTGGCTTTCTCAAGTCTCTAAGAGCTGATCAGCTAAAGGTGTGAGATGTATCTCAGCCCTTGGCAGCTGGGCCACTGAAGAAACTGCTAACACAGAAAAAAAACCAAAAAAACCAACCAAGTCTGAAAATTGAGTTGCTGTGGTCCGCAGTCTTGGGAACGTAAAATTTAGGTAGGACTGAATTTAACTAATATAAGAAATATTAAATGTGACATATATAGGGTATGGCCCAAATACTAAGAGGTCTATCAACCTGAATATTCCTTTTGGGTACTTAGAGGGTATACAGCTCCTGGGCTGGATGAATTTCCCTGTGCAGATACCTCAATCTTAGCATTAATGTCAAAAAATGTAGCGTAAGTAAGTTCCTGAGTTTGGTGCCTGAACTAAGTAACTTAAACTGCAGACACTAATCCATTCCTAAATTTCTGTATTACTAGACATGGACATTAAGATATCATGGATCAGGCCTTATTAGAATTATAAAAGCCTCAGTAAAGAAATTTCAATAAATCAACGTTAATATATATATTTTTTTTTAAGTTAGACACAGGATCTGATGTTCCTCTTCCTAACCATGGCAGCTTGAAACGCATTTTGAATTTTTTTTCATTTGTTTGGTTTAGTTACAATTGAATTTGCATATAATCAAATCACTCTATGAGTCTTCAAAAATGTAAACACAACCAATGAAATCTCATTACTTATATCATCACAAAATGAAGAATTGGCAGCATAGTAGCAAACATGAGATAAATGTGAATATTCAGAATTCTCACTAGGTGCCCAAGTACATACAAAATAGCTTTTAGGAGTATAATTTATGTGTGGAAATACCCATTTGTCATATATAACCATCAAGCAGGAGGAATATGAAAATACCTTTTTGTGAGATGCATATTTCATATTACAAAACAATTTTACGCTCTTTGTTTGTTTATTTGTTTTACCTTTGTTGACAATATCAGCTCATTTTGAAGAACCTCCCTTACACAACTTCTTCAGAGCAAAGTGATGATCCAGCCTGGGTTGTTTTTTTGGAGAAGAGAGAGAGAGAGAGAGAGTGAGAAAGTTGATGGCACCAGTGTTCTAAGTGGTTGTGACTCAAAACTTTAACTGAAATTAAAAAGGACTGCAATTGCCCCCCCTCCGCCCATCACCTGAAGAACAAAAAGCAGAAGACAACCTGAAGAAGAAAGAAGAAAAACTGGTTTTTAAAACAAACTAATGAGAAAGCTTTTGTGGATTAGGCACAATGGTCAAAGGAATGGAGTTACGCCATGAACAGATATTAAAGACTTGTGGTCTTACAAAGCACCTCGCATTTTGAAATAATTTAATAAACAATGGATAATTAAGACATTGAAAGCATGATCCTGTAAGTCTTTAGGCATGTCCTTAAGTGTATATGTCAGAGTAACACCATGAGATTCAATAGGAAGGTTCAATGTGCACACGCTGGACACGGTGATTCAGCCCTGAACCTCTGTTCTACTTTCTGTTAGATGCTTTCCATAAACTCTGTGTCTCTTTTCTTCCTGGCCAAATAGCTGCTGGCTGCGTCTCTCTCTCATGATTCCTTCAGAGTGTTAGGGATCAGGATGTGATGAATAGTCACCTACAGTGCTGTTTATGAAATAGCAGCTCAAGATATCATCGTCCAGTGTGCAAGTCATTTCCTGTTTCCCTGCCTTTCAGTAGTAGTCCTTTGGCAGATAGGAAAGACAGTATATGTTTGAATATCAGAGATCCGAGCCAAAATATTTGTTCATGAAGTAATTGAATGACTGGAAGACAAAGATAATTTTCTTATTAATACTAACAGTTTAGCTCAAAGTACTTGCACATCTCCAGTATGCACTCAGTTTATTGAATTTTTTTTTATTCTTTCTGACATGTGGTTATTTAATCTTCTGCCAACACCATCTACCAAACAGATTCTTCCCTGCTATGCCCGTGAAGCTTTTGTACTATTGATGTTTTCACAGTGAACAGTGTATGTGTGTCAAATTATAGCTATTGATCTTCATTTTTTTCCTAACGTGTGTAGTTGTTTAGATAGCATTATAGTTTGTCTGATTGTGGTTATATAAATAAAAGAAGGAGAGTAAAGAAGGAAAAAATCTTGCCATTTTTATTTCATTTATAAATTTCATTGTTGAAGGTAGACTGTTTATTTGAATTGAAAATATACTGAAATAAATATTTCTTTAGAGAGGAGTCATCTTCTTTTTCTTCTTAGTAACAAGTGGAAGTAATAGGGCATGCAATCTTATGGGAAAAAATAAAACTAAACCAAACAAAAATAACATCTTTTATTTTTCTATGAATTCTTTTTATAACTTCTTTTTTTTTGTCACAATTCCTTTTGTCTTGGATGTTGTTGTTCAAGAAATCCCAATAAAATTCCACCTCTTAAATGAATACTGTCAACCAGTTAACAAATAAAATAAAATAAAAAAAACCCCAAAAAACAAACAACTATTCCTCATGAGTGATACTGTTATCAGTATAGTTAGAAGCAAGTATTTTTATACCAGTTTAGTTTTCTCTCTCCCATTTTGGAGCTATTAGGTTTCTTCTGTAACTTGTGGTTAGAAAGAAATTAATGTGGGCAACTCGATTCAACAGTTAGAACAGTGGGCTGGGAACTAGAGGATATTGCATTGTTTTTCTACTTTTGCAATCATCTGATGTGCCAGCTCCAACAAGATTTGTCAGCTTGCTTCATACCCATTTATATTCATGTTTTGTATATCCCTTCCATGTTCAAAATTGTAGAGGCTTGGCTGACTTTTGGTGAAGCACATGAAAGTTCGTGGAAGGCAGAGCAATAATAACACTTGCAATATTTTTTTAATGCATCCCAGGAATATCTTAGTACTGTTCAGGACTAAAAATGATCTTTTGTAACCACCTGGGAGAGCAGGTGATTCAGTCTATAAGCAGATGATGCCTGCTTATAGGGTGAATCTTGTACCTTTTCCTAATGTAACCCCTTTTTCTTACTCTTTCTGAAAGCCAGGTGTCTAAACAAACCCTGATAAAATAACTAATTGTATTTCTGATAACTTCATTTTAAAAAATTAAATGTTTTTGGACTGCTAGTAGAGGAGATTTATTTTCCCCCAGATTAAAAATCTTCCAAGAAACTCCTGCTCTTTATGACCTTTATACTACTGAACTATAGCAGGGGAGCCAATTAACGACAATTGGGTTGATGGCTTGAGAGATTTTAATTGTCTTCTAGGACCTGTACTGAGATAATTCTCAAGCTAACTTTCATTTTTCAAAAGCTCCAAACCAATCTAATGTAAAAGCTCAGCAAAAAGAGATCTTAGGATCAAAACCTGGCTGAGTTTGGGAATAAAACCTGATTTCTAATGTGTGGTACGCTGGCTTTCATGAAGAGAAACTGCTGAAGCTTGTGTGAAAACAGAAGCCTGTGTGTGCTTTGTGGTACTGCTGAGAAGATTTCCACAGCCTCAGCATTCCACTTCCTGTCCAAAATCCATGATGGAAATTATTAAACTTTGTACAAGAAAGAATTTCATTTTATTTTGGCAGCTTTGGCTGAGATGATCACTCCTAAACTGACATTGTATGACAAGATGTTTTCAGCAAATAAATACACATTGCTCAGATAGCATTTTGAATACCTTCCTGATGAAAGCAAAGTGATGAAACCAAAGTACTATGTAGATATCAAAGACCTGCAGAACAGAGAGAGCAGGTTTGAACTCCAGCAATAAAAAACAACCTTAATGACAAGGAGTAGCAGCACATGTCCAATATCCTCTAACACAAAACTTCAAGCACAGCACAATCCAATCTAGGCCTAAACTCACAAAGAGAAGAGAAATAATAACTTTTGCTTGAAGTTGTTTCCCCTCTGACTCTGTTTTGCCACTTACCTTTGCTACAGGCTCTTAAAGGAGCTCTGCCCATGGATTTTTGATTTTTTTTTTTAGGTAAAAGGGCATTGAACTCTGAGAGAGCTACAGTCTGGAAATAATAATTTTCTTATGCAATGATAAAGACTTTTTTTGTGGCTGTACTTTCTGCATTTTCTTTGATGCTTTAGTTATTGAGGTAACACATCCTCTATAGAATATAATCTGTAATACAAACTGGATTCCTGTACACTTATTGCCTCTACACATCATGGAGGGGGGTACAACCAATCTCCCGAATAAATTAATTCCTTAAAAAAACCCCAAACAGCCAAAAAAACCCAAACAAACTAAAAAACCTCACCAAAGACAAAACCAAAACAAAATCAAAACAAAGCAAACCCTAAACCAAACAAACAAACAAACAAAAAAAAATCCCAAAAATCAAACACCCTGCCCTCAAAAAAACAGAGAAAAAAATTTCTCTTCTCTCGTTAGAGTGAATTGTTACTAACCAGTGGGAATGCAAATTCCTTTAAATTAGTAGAGTTGCCTTTATTTCCAAGCAATAAAACAAGTACATTTTCAAACTGGAATGATCTAGTATAGAAGTTAATTGTGTTTACCTGGACACAACACAAATTCTTAGCAGTTGCTTTAAAGAAAATCTTTCCTATTTACCAGTGGCAAAGTTATGCTGTCAACTTCTCACCTTCTGCCCACACAGAAAAATCTGTGTACCTGAAAAAGATGTGAGAAATAGATCCTGAAAATACCAAAACCTGCAAAAACATGGCAAAAGAATTCATCCTGAAATGTAATGATTAAACTTTGCTTTGATCCTCCTTCATGCCTTGTACTGCTCCTGCTCAAATCAGATGACATTTTCTAAAGGACTGAGGTTTAACCTCACCTTTTCCCCTTAGTAGTGTTTCTTTTTGATTTTTTTGCATTTTTTTTTTCCTTTTTTTTACTTTTCCCTTTGCCTTTTCCCTTTCCTCCTCTTCATATCTCAGCCTGAAGCAAGGTCACAATGAGAAGAAAAATTGTTTAGGAGCCAAGTATCTGCCACCAGGTAAAAATAACTGTTTGTCTTTGGAGATAACAAATTGATGGAGTATAATGTGTCATGATTGTGATGAAAAGAAACATGACAGAGAAGAAAAAAGGCATTATGATTGCTGAAAGACAAAACAAATGTCTTATTCTAATCAAATGGTTTCATTATTTCAGGCTTTTGTAATGAACTTAGTTATACATTCCTTCCTCTAGGTTGAAAATTAAGTATGAGTATCAAGTGACCACACACTGGAACAGCTTGTCCACAGAGGGTGTGGAGTACCCTTCCCTAGAGATATTCCAGAACCATCTGGCCATAGTCCTGTGCAAAATAGGATGGCCCTGCTTGAGCAGGGAGGTTGGACCAAATCGCTCCAAAGCCTGTGGTCTCTTCCAACCTGACACATTCTGAAATTCTGTGTAAAGTAAACAAAAACTGTAATAATCCAGTGCTGTATTCATAGTGAAGATGCAACTCAAGGCAACAGATTGCAGTTTTTATGTGAGAAGTACTTAAAAGTGAAGCATGTCTCCACTGCCACAAAGTGTCCATCACCTTTATTTTTATGAGTAAATAAAATAAAATAAAATAAACCAATGAAAATCCAAATAAAATTAAAATTCCCTATGGTTTTATTATTTTAAAATGTTCATTTCAATTTATCTACTTGATTTCAGCGTTACAGCTCAGGAAACTTGGCTTTAAGTGGGTTTCATGAGATTTCAAGGGTAGTCAGAAGTCTGGAAAACTTGACAAGTATGGAAACATGCAGACATTTGTAGTCAAAGAAAGAGAAGGAAGAGTGAAAATGGGGAGGTTTTCAGCCATTCTGAAGGCAGTGCCACAGAGGAAATAAAGTCTGCATTATGGATAAGGGGCAATTCCACTAGGCAACGGAAAGAAGATGGAGCAAGAGTAACGGGAATGAGTTTCTGACAGTGAAGATATGGAAACATAGTCAGGACTGTTGGAAATTTTTTTAAAGAGTATGGACACAGTGTGTCATAGGCAACAGAAAATAAATTTCTCCCATCTCAAGGTGATTAGGTAGACTTTCTATGTCACTTTCACCCTGGTTTATTTTTTGGGGTTTTTTTTAATTATTATGGTTTATATTTATGTAGATTCCATCATTGTCTTAAGACTCGTACATAGAGCTGAACATATTTAAAGCTGCTGTATCATACCTCAAGTAGTTCCATGTTAGAATAATACATTAATTTTTTACTAAACTGCAGAAATGTCTTTTCAAAAAAATTTGACATTTCATTCCCAACATCTAATGAAAGTGCATGTTGCAAGCCTTGGCTTGAATATTTAAGTCTGCATTTATAGATGATTTTAAAGACTCATCACAGTACTGCATTAACCACAAAATTATCGAAGCAGTTCAAAGTAATGAGGGAGGAATATATATATTCACAGATATTATTTTTAATGATAAACACCTTGATATATGTTGAATATGTATATTTGTGCAAGTGTCAAATCAAAAAGAATGGATACATTTCTGAATGGGCCCCAGAAAACTACAGTATAAAATTTGCAATGGATTTAAGACCAGGATTCTGGATCTGAAACAGTGAGAATTTGAAATCCAGATCAATGTCCAAATTCATTTGAGTCCTCTCTAGCTAAAACATTCAGAAACATTTATTATTTGATTTACTGTGTGGCAGAAGCCATTTCCTTGAGAGTGAAATTACATTGCCTTACAAGGAAGTCCTTTCCTTCAACCAAGCCCAGCTTCAGAGGGGACTCTTTCATATGCCCCCTCAGATGAAGAGTTAGCCACATCCCTTACTGTGGTTTAAAAATCTTAAAAGAAATTGTGTAAACATTTTCCAGCCCCATGCAGCTGGAGCCCTGAAGCACTGAGCTACAAGCAGTGGTGGAGTGCTGTGCTGTGTTTTTGCAAGTACAAGACAGAAAATCTATGTAATTACCTCTGAAGCAGAAGAAGCTGTGCAGCCTGACAGAACAGCATGTGTAGGAAGCACTTTGTCAGGTCTCTGCTGACTAATTTCCCACTCTACACAGGGTTGGTTTTTTTTTTTTTTTTCCCTTGTAGTCTTTCAGGATTAACCCTCTCTATGCCCATATTTTCTCTGTCTATCCTGGTGTGAAAGTACAGAGGTGGATTCAGAGCAGAAATTGAGGTTGTTGGACCTAGTCCAGTGAGACTGCCATTTAAACAAGGGGCCATGAAGACAGCTGACTGAAAAGAGAGGGAGGAAAGGGTACACAATTTGCTGTTTCAAACAACCCGTGCAGCTTTGTCTTTCCATTGTGAGTTTTAAAATGAAAGTGTTAAGGCAGTGCTTGCTTATGCACAATCCAGCTCACCTTGAAAACAAAAAAGTTTTCTGTGACTCAGTCATTAAGTGACATTGGAAAATCTATACTGTCATATCCAAAGATTTAGGAACATAAGCAACAAAGCTTGAACAAATCTCAACTTCTTAGTCCAGTTCCCCATTATTGCAGATCATATTTTTTGTTTTGCCCGTGAACATATGAAGTTCCATCTTCAAGTCCATTCCTGTACCTTTTCTTTTTTTTCTTTTTTTTTCTTTTTTGTTTTTAATTACTTCAGAAACAGTATCTCCCAGTAGTTTTAAAACCTTTTCTCATTTCCTACCTGGAGGTGCTTGTGGTAATGTATACCCATTGCTCCTTTTTCTGTAAAAGTTTTGAATGTCACAAGTGAGAAAGTTGTTTTGTGTGAGTAATATGGTGGGGGACTCTATGGAAATAAAGAAGTAAAACCATCCATCAACCATAGGTTAGCTTACTCCAAAGACTCTATATCGTCACTTAGTTTCCATTGGGACCCTGGGTTCAGAACTGGATTCATGGAATTTGAGGCTAGAAAAGGTCACTTTAATCTCAATTCTGACCTCCTGCAGAACACAGGCTGTAGATCACTCGCTAGGTCCTGAATGAACCCTGTGTCGTGTAATCACTTACTGAATTCAGTGACACTAAGCACAGCCTTTTTTCCTTTTATTCTGTCCACTCTTTTCTCTTTCTGGGTTGTTTGTATTTTTTTTCCCTTTAGCATTTGTCTAAAGATATTTTTCTATGTAATATGATTCCTTAAGATGTAGCCCTCCTTTTCGATTCTCACTGAATATCTGAGCCAGATCACATCCAAAATCAATTCTTTTTTCCTGTGCAAAAATGTACTGTGTACCTTTTTCTCATACATTTATTTATTTATTTCTCAGGTCTCAGAATAAAGAATAATCTTAGAAGCCTAATTCAACTGGAGAAAGGATTGCATTGCGTTAATTCTTCTATGATTCATAGACACCTTTATTCAATATCATGACCCATGACGCTGTCTGCACTGACTCAATACTCTGACTTGTGTCTAATAAAACACATCTGTCCTTCCTTCTCCCTCCCTATCTCCCCCTTTCTTTTTTCCCCTTTCCCCTGAACTGCAGCAAACAGGTACTTGAAGCCAGTAACTTCAGCTCAAGAACATACATATCATTTCCACAACACTAGGAAAAACAAGATGTCCAATTTCCTGACTTTCACAGAATTTTGGTGGGTCCCGGAGGGAATACCAACTTCGTAAAAATACATCTGATCAAAATAAAGATGGCCTCTACTGAAAAAACAGATTTTGTTATGTTACCTATAATCACGTTTAACCCTTTTCTTGTTGTGCTACTGGCTATGCTGAAGTAATGAGATATCCTCGGCAGATAGGTTATTTCAAACCTTAATTGTTGTGTGCTATTTTGAAATACCCTAGGTTACAATTATATTCTGATTTTCTCAACAAAAGCTGGTGTTTCTTATTACCAGTAGGGTATCTGTAAATCTTATTCTTGCTAAATGAACACTGCAGCAAGAAATTTAACAAAGCAAAAATCAAAATTAAATTTCTAAATTTTAGAATGCTTGAATTTGTGGTGAGAGAAATGGGATGGTTCTAGGCAGTCCAGGCACACATACTACATTGGATTCATCATACAAACTCATTTCAAGAAAGGACCACCAGCAATAATAGAGAACTTTATTTGAATTTCACAGTAGTTTGTGCCTCTCAATTCAGCTAAAGCTGTGTTTTGTTTCTGGGGACAGCAATAACAAACAAATTGAAAAGATGTGAGCAAATCCGATCAGAGGAAGAGGAAAGACCTCTGACTCATATCTGCAATGTGGCCCCAATTCCCAAAGGAAATAAAGTATTTACAATTACGTCTGTGTCGATGTATCTGTATCTGTATGTCTTTCTTTCTGCTCCTTTACAGTAGCACCGGAAATATTTTATATTGAATATACTGAAGCAATATTTGAATTTTGGTTATATTTAACAAAAGAGCAGTGCTCTTGTATATTTTATATGCACGATTTTTATTAGACCTCAAAAGAAATGTCAGTTTCAGGAAAGTTTAGAAGTAAACATAAAATGGCAAAAATTATCTGTCATAATTCACACTTAGATTAGATATTAGAGAACTTAATTTCAAGCAGAACAAACATAAGAAGCAAGGTTTCATTTATTCTGCTAGTCAGGGGACAGCCTTCTTTTCCCAAAGCCCAAAAAAGTCATACAATATTATGATCTTAATGTGCTCTGTGCAGTTAGAGAGCAAGGTACAATTTCTTTATAGAGTTTGCCCTCTCAAGCTACATTATTACTTTGCTTTAATCTCCCATTTTTCCTTTTAAAGTGGCTCCATAATTTTTGTTTTATTTTCTTAGCAGGAAAGCTAATCTGTGCCACCTCACCCCCAGAGGGAGAGGATAAGAAATCAGGAATTTGTGGTATTTGGAAACCATGGGACAGTTCAGATGAAAGTATCTTTTAACATCATCGTAATAACCATTAATGACAAATATATATATATTACTCAGGAATAAAACCTCTTCCTTCGGATCTGGTGTCTCAAATAATTTCTTATTTTGACATCTTGGTGAAAAATAAAATAGAATGATTGAATAATTTGGCTTGGAAGGGGACCTTGAAGATCATCCTCATTCCAACACCACTGATGTGGAGGTGGACCCCTTCCACTGTACCAGGTTGGTCAGACCCCCATCCAGCCTGGCCTGGACCACTTCCAGGGGTGAGGCAGCCACAGCTTCTCTGGGCAACCTGCGCCAGGGCCCCACCACTGTCACAATAAAGAATTTATTTTTCAAATTTTTAATGTGAATCTACTCCATTTCAATTTAAACCCAGTCCTTCTTATCCCATCATGACCTACCCTTGTGCAGGATCTTGTTCTATCGTGCCTATAAGTTCCCTTCAGGTACTGGAAGGCCACGATTAGGCCACCCCAAAGCCTTCTCTTTTCCAGGATGAACAATCCCAATTCTCTCAGCCTTTTCTCATGGCAGAGATTCTCCATCCCTCTGATCATCTTGGTAGACTCCCCTCTGGACTCATTCCCAACATCGCTCCTGTGCTGGGACCTCAGAGCTGGATGCAGGACTGCAGGTGGGGTCTCACCAAAGGGAAGCAGCGGGGCAGAATCACCTCCTTAATCCTGCTGGCCATATTTTGATGAAGCCGTGTTAACTGGTCTATTATCATGATTGGAAGGGAGATTTATAGGGTTAGTTAAAATCTTTACATAAACTGTCAGTGCCAGCACATCTCAGCAAGCATTTGTCTTTGCAGAAGACTGCAAGTCAGCTACCAAAATCCACTGAATGTGTAGCCATTCATGAATCTGAGGGCCGGGCTAAAGAGGGCAAACATATAAGATATCTTACCCGAATATCACCCTATATTAGCTGTGGGATTCATAGGCATCTGCATAACAGAGATCTAAAAATGGATGATGAGTTCCACTGGGGGTGTCCTGACCATGAATTAATTTCATGCACCTTTTTGACAGAGTCATGGGAGGTATTAGGGAAAACCAAGGGCATTTCAATGTGTTCTAGTCCTGCATATCAACAAAAAAATTGGAAGACCAGTGGAGATCATGGAGTCTGGTAAACTTTCCTTGCTCCCCAGCTTCACAGACCGCTAATGGAGATTTCTTTATCTGGAGCTGAATCCCATCAAAGTTTCCATATAGGAAACTATTTTAGAGTAATGGGTGTGCATGGTCTTGTTGAGCACTGCTCATATAATCCAGCCACATGGATTATATAGTCAGCTCCCCTCAGGAGCTCTATAGCCATGAATTTGTATTTTTGTGCAAGAACTAATGAGCCCTGTGGAACATGGATGGAGGAACTCCTGTCTTCCCTTAAGCATTTAGAACATGTTAAATTTAATAGTGCAATAGCACAGACCCCAAAATCTGCATCATCTATGCTACTACCTTGTACACTTTGCCATAGCAATTTTCATCAGTTAATTTTCTCCCGAAAAAACCCCTTTGCTTCTGTTCATTTAGCTGCAAACTACAAAGCCTCAACTTGGAATGTAGATTTTTTTTTTAAATGAAACAGAGAGATTACTGAAAAAAAAAAAAAAATCCAAGGAAATCATAAGGACTGGGGTTTGTTTGTGTCACTTTTTTCTCAGCGCTTAGATTAAAATTTATAACCATGCTACCCTAAAGCCCTGGGTAAGATGGACATTAACTATAAACAGGTACCTAATGCAACAGTGATGCAGTGACAGCAAAGAGACAGGAAATTGGGTGTGCTCAATTAATTTTAAAGTATATAATTGGGACAAGGAAATTGTTAAATGCAGCCACTAAAGAGTAATGCATACTTGCAAAATGAGTGTAGTATTTATACTTCCCTCTATTTTCAAGGACAGTTACTAATTTTA
The DNA here is from genome assembly GCA_013400635.1 of Hypocryptadius cinnamomeus. Classification (NCBI taxonomy): domain Eukaryota; kingdom Metazoa; phylum Chordata; class Aves; order Passeriformes; family Zosteropidae; genus Hypocryptadius; species Hypocryptadius cinnamomeus. Next base: position 34,989 of record VYZP01021391.1, read on the forward strand.
CTGAGGGGTTTTTTATCAGTCTGTAGTTTTTTTCTTCAGCTGTCTGCACTTTGTTTATATGCCCTCTTTTTATCACTATATACCTTCCAGTATTCATGGCTTTATTCTTTCCAGTAATGTCTGTCTTGGGCAGTGAACCTCTCAAAACATGGTGTTTTACTCTTGTCCTATGGAAGGAGCTTTCCCTTTCCTCCAAAAAGATCAGCTTTTATTTTGCATAGGAAAGAGAATCCTGTGCCAGCACTCCTGGTTCAACTTCTTTTCAACAAGAAGTGAGGTCAAGCTGTTCCTAAAATCAGTTTTATTGTTTTTGCTCAGAGGACCTCAATTTCTGTCTTCTACACCAAGGATCACTAATCATTTTTCCATAGCAGGGAATAAAATCCTGTTTATTGATAACAGATTAATGGGGTTCAAGGCAACCTTTGGTGTGTGATGTGCTTTCAGAGATATTGACAAGTATTTGAAGTTTCAAAGCCTCAAATTCATGATAACTTTTAATTTGAAGTAGGGCAAAAAGGTTTAAAAGACAGCTCATTCATCAGCTTTGGGGTTAAAGTTTCAGGTGATGTGAATCAGCATTGTGTTGCTTAAAAGGCAAGAATTCAGGGCTTGATCTATAATTTGAAAATATCTATTCACACAGATGCACTTCTGATGTTTAGTTCACTCTGATTTTGACCAAGTAGGAAATATTATTTTGTGCTTTTGTTTTGTTTTCAATCAAAACAAGAGAGGAGTGGGTTGACCTTGGCTGGATGTCAGACACCCACCAAAGCTGCTCTTTCAATCCCCTCTGCATCTGGACAGGGGAGAGAAAAAATAAAAAATTCCCACGATTTAAGGACAGGGAGAAATTACTCATCAAATACCATTACAAGCAAAATGGACTCTGCTCATATATATTAATTGAATTTATTACCAACAAAATAAGTGCAAATAATGAGAAATAAATTAATCTTAAAAACATCTTCCTCCACCCCCCTGCTCTTTTCCAGGCTCTACTTCCTCCCCACCATCACCACACATAGATGGGAAGGGAGTTATGGTAGTTCATCACACATTTTTCCTGCTGGTGCTCAGGGAGAGGAGTCCTTCCCCTGCTTCAAAGAGGAATCCCTCCCACAGGAGATTAGTGCATGAACTGCTCTGACACGAGTCTATCCCATAGCTACAATTCTGCACAAGCTGTTCTACATGGCTCAGTCTTCCATGGCTGCAGTCCTTCAGGAACAGGCTGCTCCAGCGTGGGTCCCCCACAGGGCCACAAGTTTTACCAGCAAAACCTGCTCCAGCCTGGGCTCCTTTCTCCAAAGGCCACAGGCCCTGCTGGGATCCTGCTCCAGCACAGGCTTCCCATGGGATCACAGCCTCCTTTGGGCATCCCCCTGCTCCAGCCTGGGCTCCCCCAGGGGCTGCAGGTGGATCTCTGCTCCCCCTGCCCTCCCTGGGCTGCAGGGGCACAGCTGCCTCAGCCTGGGCTGCTCCAGGGGCTGCAGGGCAATCTGAGCTCCAGAGCCTGGAGCAGCTCCTGTTCCTCCTTCTGCACTGCCCTGCCTGTCTGCAGGGCTGCTCCTCACAGACATTCTCACTCCTCTCTTTTCTAGCCACAAACACTTCTGCACAATATCTTTTTTTCCTTCTTAAATATGTTATCACAGAGGCATTGTTATCATTCTTGATTGGCTTGGCTTTGCCCAGGGTCCATTCTGGAGCTGCCTGGCACTGGCTCTTGCTGGACACAGGGGAAGCTTCCAGAAGCTTCCCACAGAAGCTACCCCTGTAGCCACCCTGCTATCAAAACCTGACCATATAAACGCAATGTACAGAGACATAAATTAAAAACCAGAATAGAAGCTGAGGGCAATGGGGGAACCAGAATTTCTTAAAAACCTGACAGAAAAACCATTGAAAAAAATGCATCAAAGTGGACTAATAGTGGTGAAATCTTTTATCTTTGCTCACTCATAAATATGTAATTTTGATTCAATTGTGAAAAATATTTTTGCTGGTTAGGTTTATTATTTACCTTCACAGGTGTTGTTTTCAATGGATAGGACTCCTAAGCTCTTTCAGTTTGCAAAGCTTTTGTGTGACTTCTTGTTTTTTACTTTTTCATTTTCTTTTCCTTGCTACTTTCATGTCTAGTTATTACAGATAAGTAAGCTGCTCTTGCTTCCAGTGCTGTGGTCGATGAAATTCTCTGTCTTCCCATTTCATCCACATACGTTTATCACAGGCCATGCATGCTCTTTTGCAGTCAGTTTTTCTATCAATATTTTTATATAGCATTTTAATAATTTCATAATACAACTTCCCCAGTGTATAGAACACGATTTTCTCGTTCACGCAGAATTTAAGGTACCAGCTTAATCTCACACAAATCGTTTCCTCAGAGTAAGAAATTTAAGTTGTGGCTGGTGAAGTGACTATCTCTAATTTTAAGAATAAAAGATAATCACTTCCAAGGGCTGCTCACTGCATCCTGTAAGCTGTTCTAAAGGTGTGCAGGATGATGACCTGCTAGAGTGATTTCTCTCACCTTACTGGGTGAAGACAATTATACTTCTAAGATGGGCAGCTCAGTTAGAGGTCGCATCAGATAACTAAGAAAGAAGTTAAGCATCTGAATTTTGATACCTGCTTTCACATGCCAACTTACTCAGCAGTGTTAGGAAGGAATTTGCTGCCCTTTGCAGGCTGGTGGTATAGGGAAGAATTTCAGACCAATTAGCTGGATAATAACCCTGCATAAAGAGGCAGAAGAGGCAGGCCTGCCTCTGGGACAACAGATCTGCTGTGCCAAGCCAGGCTCTGCCTGCTTTCTCCATGGCACAATCCATGCCAAAGGGAGGGGTTGAGGCAAGGGCACTGCACAATATCACTGTCAGTTATTGGTGGAGAGGTTTTTCCTTTCTTCCTATTAGTGTCCTCCACTGTTAAGCTTGAAGGGCCAGAGTGTAAAAATACTGAGATTATCCTAGTCAGTCCATTCTCTTTTCCTGTGAGACTAAATGGTTTCCTTACACCACAACCTGAATATACAAAGTAGCACAGAAATATGTGAAAGAAAAGTGCAAGGTTAATGCATTGGTGCAATGGAATTAATGCCATTAACTATGGGCAGGTGAAGAGGAGTTTTGGTAGTTTTGTTGGTTTGTTTGTTTTTTGGGTTTTTTTTTCATTTCCTCTCAATACATTCCTGCTCCAATAGCTAGGTAGAAATGCATGTGTAAGTGTTGGAAGAGGTTACTATTCAGTTATAAAAGGAAATCATTCTGTATGTTCTGTAGGCTTGTCATTTTTAAAGCTGAATAGAAAGACTAAAAGCCCAGTTTAATTCTCATTTACTTTGGTTCAAATACAGAGGGATTCTGTTGTATCCAAACACTGATGGGCAGTAAAATATACCGGCTTTTTTGTATTGCTTAAGTGGGAATCATATCTGAGGGAAAACTCCTGCAAGATAATGTGTACTTATCACATTTCTTTGTCCTCCTATTAAGATTTTAAGGGGAAGAGTTCCCTGTCTATAATACTAGCCAAGTACTCAGGGCACAGATTGATTAGAGAGAAGAAAGAGATATTGATTACCTGCATGATTACTCCACTCAAACTGAGATTCAGAAAATATGTAAGTATTTTTTCAACATCAAATTTTTGTCAGACTAGTAACTCACTGAAGACTGTTTTACAGACAAAGCAATTAAAGTTAAAGAAATAAGTTTGTTTAATTATGAATTCTGATTCTTTTCAGAATAAATTGGTTTCTTTCTTGAGACACTTCCTCAAGGCTTGTTGAAAGAAACAGAAATTGAAAGAATAACGTATTTTAGCATATTTTCAAAAATGAAACCTATGGTATTTTCATGTAAGTATGTTGCACTGTTTAAGAGTAAGTGTGATTGTATCATTTACTAAATGTAAAAAGGAGTAAAAAAAAGCCTCTAAAAAAACTGTCAGAAAAGCTGCATGAGTTGGTGATTTTTTCCCCATGCCTTTTCCTTTTCCTTTTCCTTTTCCTTTTCCTTTTCCTTTTCCTTTTCCTTTTCCTTTTCCTTTTCCTTTTCCTTTTCCTTTTCCCTTTTCCTTTTTCTTTTCCTTTTTCCTTTTCCTTTTTCTTTTCCTTTTCCCTTATTTTCATTTTCCTTCTCTTGCCCTCTTTCCCCTTTCCTCTTCCTTCTCCTTCTTCTTCTCCTCCTGATGCTTGATGTCTTTTATAATGTTGAAAGTTCTTACTACATGGACAAGCCCAGTGCTCATTCAGGCTACTTACAAACCCCACTCTCTGTTGACCTCGCCTTGTCACATCCCCAGGGGTGAAACCCCAGGTCACCAAGTGACAAATCAGGTGTTTGTCTTTGGCTGTCCCTGTTTAAATTGCTGCTGTACCAACCAAGAGGGCGGCCACCACACACTGTTCACAGGAGGCTTATTGAATGTATTAACATAGTTCTTGGGATAATGATCTTACAATAAACATGACATCATCTCATTAGCATGATCACTTTCATGTTGTGTGGTACCTGTTATTGGTTTTCCTTTAAGAAAACAAAGCATGTTGCATTTGGCAATGCAGCTGAAACATGTCTACTTCTGCTCTTTTCTAGGTGTTTCTTTACTGTCTAGAAGATTTCTCAAGGAAAAGGTGGTTTGAATTGTTTTTATTCAAAAGTAACACTGACAAAGTAACAGAATTTAATGAAATATGTGACACATCTTGATGATTTTTCATATTTTCTTCATTCATCTCTGTATTTAATCTATACAGTCATTTAAAATCTGCATACTTGAATGTCTGTGTTATGATTGAAAGATTTTGTGTGTGTGAACAAGTCACAAATCAATCATGCATCCAAGTCAGTCTTATAATTATAATTATTACAATGAGTAATTAGATGCTGTTTTTTTATCATTTAGGTTTTGCATATGAACAGTACACTTCAATAATTTGCTATTCATGTTGTGTAGTATTCGTCTGAGTCATGTGGTAAAATATTGCTCATTAATTTGACAACTGAACCACTATTATTAAAGACAGGAATGAGAACATGAATAGTAAGTTAGCTATGTACAAAATGTCGGACATACTAAAATTTAGTCTGAAATTTGTGTTAGTTTGTGAGGTTCGGAGGTTGTTGCTGTGATGTCCTGGTTGGGACCTCAAGGGACGAGGACGTGGGAGAG
>VYZP01021395.1:0-11515 GCA_013400635.1 Hypocryptadius cinnamomeus
ATACCTTCTGAAGGCATTGTCTTTAAATTGTTCATACAGGGCTTGTTATAATATTTAGAGGTGTCAGCTTGAATGTCTAAGCCAAGTGGAAATGTGGCCATCTGCGTTTTTAGCTTTTCCATCTATATGAGCTGGTGTCTTCACCCCAGACCTAAAAGTATTTTGTTATTGATAGAAGTGTTTTCTCCGCAGCAAAATGCTTTGCAGCCTTTTGGGATGAAGTATTCTTCTTATTGTAATGATGGTAGTAAACAGATGTGATTTCATTCATGTTCAGTACTTGTAAGGACGTTGCCCAGGCAAACAAGGCTCATATGGGACTGAAAGTGAAAAAGTGCAAATGATGGTTGGGCCATACTCTTTCCACTGATGCCAGTGTAAAACTCAGCTGCCTGTTGACTTCAAGTTTCCTTATACTGAAATCATCCCACTGTTTCACATGAAGTTCCACTAGATTTATGCTGGTGAGAGCATATTTTGGCCCCTCAGCTGAAACTCAAGACAATTACATCTCCATTAAGAAATTAATTCAGAATTAATGCAGTTATTGTGCAGCGATTAAATTCCAAACTGCTGTTAGAAAAACTAAATTATCGAGGTTTGCCATTTAAGCTGTAGCTTGTGGGGACGTAATGAACTGGCCTTTTATACTGAACGATAAACCTCATGTTCTTAATAATCACTTGGAATTGACTTCATGTAAATAACTAGTACAGCTGAAGCAATCATCTCCTGAGATGGTGCTGCTGTCTTGCCAGGATTTTTCTGGTTGCTGAATTCTTTTTCATTGCCGAGTTACTACAAAGCCAACCTGCATGGTCTCCTAGCAGCTCAATTAATACCTTGCATAACTTCTAAAGACCTCTTTATAGTTATAGCAGGTTGCTTATTGTAGGTTAAAAACATACCAATTGAAATTGAATGTTGCCGTTATTATTGTTGATGGAGTTTTTCCAACTCTGTGAGGAGAGATGTATAAATTACATGGTGTTTAGAGCTCAATAAATGTGCTTTAGCAGTAGAGCAGTTTGTATTTAATCTTCTATACGAGGGCTGGTCCAGTAAACCAGTGAATGATAGGGCAAAGGTGTGTTCATGCGTGGAGCTCTGTGCATGCAATTTTAAAGGTGGTAAAGGGACTTAGGGCCACATGGCTTTTGGCCGTCTAATTCCCTTGGCTACTTTAGCCAATGGAGCAATCTCAGAAATAAAACCTGGCTTTCAGTGCAGTGGCTGAATCTGATGTTGGTGGGTTTATTTTTCCAGGAAGTGTATTAATTTCTTAATTCCCAAGCAGAAAGGCACAGAGATAACATATTACTTGATTATTGGTGGAAAGGATGTAAGACCATCTCCATTCCTGCCCTATGACATTGTTTTTTACCTCTCTGCTTGGATTAGAGGGTTTAGGATGTGAATGTCAGACAGTAAAATCAGTGGAAGCAGCTATAAATTCAGATCTTTTTCAACTGCAAGCTTTAACCTTGGATCGTCAATATAAACTTCAAAATCTCTTCAGTGGTCTAATTTTTTTGGAAAATCTCAGCCTGTGGCTTGTATTGAGCTGTTTGAAAGTGAACATGATGACTCACCTATGTGAGAAAGAAACTACCTTTAGTAGAATGTCCTGTGCCTTTCTCTAGCAGGTAGTAGGAAAAACCAGCATCACCTCTTCCTAAGTTTTTTCATCTCCTCATTTTGTATTCATTGACACCAATACTGCTGGACATGGTCTATACCTACCTTAGGTGTTTTAGCGGAACAGGATTTCTCATTAATATTCTGTGTCCTCTCCTGTTCTCTGAGGCTGGTGTAGATCCAAAGGGTTAAACATGAGAAAACTAATCCCCCCTTCAAATGTCTCTGCAACCAGTGGTTTCTACTCAATCAAATTATTTGGGTGCTCAAGTACTTTCTGGAGTTTCACAAGTGCAGCTGTCTGGGTACCTATTTGTCTATGGTGTGCATATAATTATTATTTCCTTTCCAGATCAACTAACTGCATTTCTAGTCTCTTCTCAATCATCTCCTGCTTCTCTCTTCTTTTGTTGGGGTGAAAATTCCCTGAGATGCTGTTCAGCAAAAATTTACAGAACAAGAAACAAATTGTTTCTGGAGAGTGCTATTTACCTTTTTTATTTTCTGCTTTGTTAGCGACGCAGAGGTTTCATTAGCCGGGAACAAAATGAATTCCAGGGACAGCAAGTAATATGCACACAAATTATATGGAAAAAAAAAAAGAAAAAAAAAAAGAAAAAAAACCAAGCCAACAAAGCACTAACAACCTTCAAACATAAAAATAAGCAAACCCCCAGAAAGAATACAGCTGAAGCATCCACTAATAAGAAAGCAAATGGTGTTCTTTTTTATAATGCAAGATGAAATTATCCTGTTAAAGCCTTGGTAGCCAGCAGTATTGTGTCCAAACCCGCAGGGTCACTGAGCCTACCCCATGTTAAGTTGTCAGAAATGTGGGGGGAGCCCCAAACTCAGGGTTGGGTGTGCTGTAGGGCAGAAGAGCATGGCCGAATAGAGAGAGCAGACACTAGTGGCAGAGCTTAGTTGAATGGAGATTCTAAGAAAAAAATACCAGGCAATACTAAATTGTGATTCAGTAGCCTTACCAAAGGATTGATGGGAATTTTTGCAGCCACCTCTACTCTACCTTTGTTGCACCATGTTCCAAACCCACGTTTCCAGCTGTGGGGCAGGTGCTGACTTCCTGTGCCTGATGGAGGGCATTAGAACTGCAGTGCTTGCTGGGGATGAGCCTATGAGTGTGTTACCTGAAACACAACACCTTGGGAACTGACTGGCTCCTTTTGTGCACACAGGACAATACCCACGAGTCTGTCGCTGGGGTAACCCCACCTCCCTGCAAGAGGTTCTAGCAGAAAAGCTTTGAATCTATTTTTAGGGTGGAAAAAAAAAAAAAAAAAAGGAAAAAAATCCACCTTCAGGCCTGAGAGAGTGGAGCTTGCTGGAGCAGATAACTAGGATACTTTTATGAAATGGATCAAGCCCCCTCACCTCAGGGGAGAAAGTGTGGGGTGTTGATAAGATTGTACCAAGCAGACTACACTTGGTAATTAGCACTATCTCTAATGTAATCACTCACTAAGAGGTTTAGCTGGGATGTGACTTACCCAGGAGAGGCACTAGAGGAAAGGGGAAGAAAGGACAGGTGAGAAGAGCAAGATGTAAGTAGCCTTCACCCTTCCTTAATATCATTTATCTGTGGATCTCAAAGAGTCTACCCCACTTTTAACAACAAGGGTGTAGGAGCTCTGTGACATGCATAGTATTAACCTCTTTTAGCATGGACAGGAATCAGGAACAGCAGTGTTAATGACTATGGCTAGCCTGCCTGATTTGTAAGAAATTATGCTGGGAATAGAACATGGGTGCCAAGAGCAAGCACTCTGCTCGGTGGTAACTCAGATATGCCCAAACCTGGGAGGTGTACAAATGAGACAACCTGTGTATATACTTCAGAGCAAGTCTTGCCTTAAGAAGCTGGTGTTTCCCTAAAGCAGCGTATCAGTCTCATTAGAAACAGTGAATAACATGCTAGTACATCTTTTCTCCAAGAGCGTCCCTCTTGCTTGTGGTTGTTGAGGAATACTTGTGCTGCAGCTGCAGTTGGCACTGCAGGTTGAGTTCTGGGTGGCAGAAGCCAGAGACAGGAGGCTGTGGACTGCCAACCCTTTTCATAACAAAGGGCACAAATGCTGCTGGACAGGCTGGGTGGATGGGCACTGGGAGGCACTGCAAAGGGCTGAAGACTCAGAAGGGAAGAGCAAGAGTTTTTTGAGCTAGGACTGTGAAGGGATAAAAGCCAAGGGAATACTTTGTTGCTGGTTCCTCCTCAAAGGCACCAACTTGGGCTGTTTTGGTGTTACTGCACCCTGAATAAATTGCTTTATGGAATGAGACATCTGAGACTCTGCTAAGGGAAACCTGGGGCCGAACTGCTGAGGAAATCTGGTCTGACTGTGTGACTGGGGTATGTAGAGAGTCAAGCAAGGCAAGTGTTGTCTCACTGGAGCCACCTGCTGCAAAGGGTCTTCACTCTCTGCAGATAAAATCCCTGGCCTTGGGAGTGTGACTGCCAGAGTCTTGTGAGCAGTCAGATTGGGAAGTTTCCTTAATATGGCCATATGCCAGTTAAACAGATTCAATGGAGCAGTTTAGTGATTTTCACATCAAGTGAACTGATTGTCTGCAGATAAACACCTCCTGTGAGATTCAACACTTCCATCACTCTGTGAGCTTTCTTGCATAGGTGCCACATGTAATGGCCGCTGCTTACACCCTGATGGATTTGGTCTCCAAACTTACAGACACTTCTTAATTCTGACTTTGTGAGAAGGAAAGTGACACTGAATTGGAAGGAATTATGACTAGAATCTTCAGCCATTTTAGAGGGTTTTTCCTCATTTATGGATTTCATCCATAAATGAAAGTGAAATCTGTTCTTCTACCTAGGGGGAGGTGTTCATACCACAGTCCTGATTCTTAGCTGCTTGTAATATTCTTTCATTCAATATTTCTAGCAGTTTTTCTGTGCACAAAGTCGGCTCCTGTATTTGCACTTGATTCCTGCAGGGGCAGTTGAAGTATCTGGTTTCTCCTGTCCCTCTTTCTCTAGCCCAATTCTCTATGGCATCACCTTCCTCTCCAGACAAATAAACGCCTTGAGGCAAGCAGACGTCACTGGTGTAGTCTCATTTGCATGGGGAGTTGTCAGGCCTGATCTGACCTGCCTTTCCATCAGGATTATAAAGGTGACGGATAGTCAATTTCAGGGATTCATGATCCATTTTAGCACAGCGCTTCACCTTGCAGCTAAGTAATACGGCTGTGATAAAATCAGCCATAATCACTGCATCTTACTCAGCACTGCTTTGGCTGTAAATATTGCCTTCATATATTAAAAGAAAGAAGGAAAAAACCTCAAATGGAAGGAGAGGGAAAAAGAGAAAAGGTCTGTTGACCATAACTGACCAGAGTGGTATTTCCTTATATAACATAGCCTTTCTGAAAGAGGGGAATAGGGCTTGCAGCTGGTGGGCTTCTTGCATTTCTAAGGAGACAATGTAGGATGCACAAACCTGAAGCATTCCCCATTACTCTGGGGGGTTCACTAGCGAAGCTGGGCGTGGGACACTGCTTCAGAATTTAGTGAACTTTGAGGATACCTCCATCTTTTTTACAAGTGCTTCAACTTCTGAACTGTTATCACAATAATTTTCTTGCTTTCCTCTAAATTCAGTCTTTGATTTCCTCAAGGAAGCATCATGACTGTTGTTTCTCTTTTGCAGAGCAGTTTAGGACTGAAATGGAACCATATTTAGCTTTTGGGGAAAAAAAAAATGTTTTTCTAATCTTTGATTTATATTTGCTCTCAGTGCAGCTGTTTGTTCACTGTTAACCCAGTGTGGTAGTGGGATGACCCTGGCTGAAAGCCAGGCATCCACCAAAGTCTCTCTCACTCCCCTCTGCAACTGGACATGGGAGAGAAAATATAATGAAGGGGTCACAAGTTGAGATAAGGATCAAGAGAGATCACTCACCAAATACCATCACAAGCAAACCAGGTTCAACTGAGAGATATGAAGTGACTTTATTAATAACAAAATCAGAGCAGGATAATGAGAAGTAAAATAGAACCTTCAAAACACCTTCTGCCTATCCTGCCCTCCCTCCCTGCTCTACCTTCTCCCCCAGTGGCACAAGGAGACAGGGAATGGGGGCTATGGTCAGTTCATTACCGTGGCTTCTCCTGCTGCTCAGGGAGAGGAGTCCTTCCCCTGCTGCACTGTGGGGTCCCTCCCATGGAAGACAATGCTCCATGAACTTCTCTGATGTGGCTCCATCTCCCACAAGCAACAGCACCCCTCAGCTGCTGCTGTGTGGGTCACTCTTCCACAGGGTGCAGTCCCTCAAGGACAGGCTGCTCCAGCGTGAGCTTCTTTCTCCACTGGTACCCCGTGGGCTCACAGCCTCCTCTCAAGCATCCATCTGCTCCAGCATGGGGCTCCTCCATGGGCTGCAAGTGGATTTCTGCATCCTCCATGAGCTGCAGGGGCACACCTGCCTCACCATGGCCTACACCATGGGTAGTGGAGGAATCTCAGCTCTGGCATCTGGAGCACCTCCTCCCCCTCCTTCTGCACTGACCTTGATGTCTGAAGGGCTCTTCCTCTCACATCTTCTCAGCCTGCTCTTCTCTGGCTGAAATTATTTTTTTCTTTCCTTCTTGAATATGTCCTGGTCTTGTAGCAAAACACTGTCATCATCAGAACATATGTGAAGTATTTCACAGACTCAATAAGATTTCTGTCTAATCAGTTGAGGTTTTCTGCCCCTTTAGTTGACTCTGATAAGGTCTGATGCTGGAAGAAGCATGATGAAGATGTAGCTTTGAGGGGTTTGTGCATGTCTCTAATGGGAAACAGAAAAACAGGAGGACTTTCAGGAACTGTCCCTAAAAGGAGAATTAATAGAGGCTCAGATGAAGGTATAAAATGGTTGCAGCACAGTGATTTGTGTGGAATAGAGGCGAATGATGATGATATACTGTGGTTCCCTGTACACATGAGGAGCACTTGGTGGGTAAAAGCAGATCCTGTCCTTCTCTGGTTTTGTTATACCTTCTCCTATCTAACTGCATAATCTGCCATGTTCTGCTCTGCTTGTTTGATTTTTTCTTCACCATTAGTTCTGTGATATTCCTTGTTTTGTTCATTTTATGAAACAGAAAATAGGGAGAAGGACAAGAAAAAGGGGAACATTGTCCTGACTTTAATCTGGAAAGGGCAAAAGGTACAACATAGCAGACAAGTAAGTTTGAGTCTGCATTAACTGAGGGAATAGTCTGTATGCTGAACTCCAGAGATGCCTTTTTGGCAATCTCCTGACTAAGTGTGTTACACCGTGGTCTTTTAGATTTGCTCAGTTAGTCACCTGCATGGAACTGCCTCTGTGCTGAACTTTGGTTGAACTTCATTGATCATCAGTGTTCATTCTGTCTGGTCTGGAAATTCGAGGGACAGAACAGAAGAAGTCTAGCTTGAAGTAAGATAGTCTCAATAAGAATTTAATTTAGATATTGCACAGTTATACTGTGTTGGTCAAATCACAGGCCATTATGAGAAAGAAAAAAAATTACTCAGGTTTCCTGTTCCACAACCTCTGGAAAAACCCAAACTGCCCATTCAATAACTGTGTTTCTACTCTTCCTTGCTTCTGAGGGCAAAATAGGCCAGTATATCTACTGATGATTCTGTGGGATGCCTGTGTCTGCTGTGGGGTATCTGTTCAGATGATAAGCATAAAATAGATTTCATATGGTATCTCATGCTGTCTTACTGGGCTGGGTCCCTTGCCTTGCTCCTTTCAGTTTGTGTTGTCAGGAAACCAGCTTCAGCAGCTGGCTGAGAAGTTGTCTTCCCTAAAGAATCCTTCAAGTAGCGTAAAAACATCCACACAACCCTACTTCTACAGGAGTAGAAGAGGAGATAGAAGTCAATGTGGCAGGTCTGCCTTGTGGTCCTTGAAATCAGGCCTCCCTGCCTCACTATCCTCTGAAAAGAAATCAAGGGGAATGTGTGGAAACCTGAAGCTCTGAAGTATGGTGGCATTATTCACACAGTGGGAAATCACATGTGAAAAGAAAAAAGTGCTTCAAGCCAATGTTGCTGTCACAATCCTTGTTTATGTTGGGCTGGGTATTATGTTGGCTAAAGCATCAACATCTTAGTGAAATCTCTGATTCTTCATGAATAGTGGATGCTCTAATTACACCCAACCCTACACTACCCCCATCAAATTATGCTCTTCATCAATTTTGGAGTTTAGTTACGCAAGTGAAAGGAGTCTTGCTTTTGTCCGCATTGCGATAACAATTTCCAAATATCTCAAAAAATTTTGGCTTCTGCTGTTCATTTAATACCATCACTTGGTGTGAAGACCAGCAGACATGGATTGAACAGAGAAAGACACACTGCTGCAGTGATTGTACCAGAAGCAATTTCTTAAATGAGAGATGAAGCAGGGTTTAGGGTCAATGTCTGGGAGCAGGTTTCTACTATGACTATTCACTATCTTTAAGGAGGAACTAAATTCTGAAATCAATGGAGTCAAAATTCTGCCTACACTGGATCACTTTTTGAAATTTAGAAAGCCTTCACAGTTTTAGAAGCAAAAATTTCTTTTCTTCCTCTCTCATGATGTTTACTTTTCTCCAGGAAAGACTGAATATAATTGAGTGAGCAAATTAAATGCATGTTTACAGATGCTGTAGGACTGCAATATTTGACTCTTATTTTCTGACAAACTTTAACTACTGCTTTCCTTTCCTGCTGGTTACAAATATCTCCATGCTAGTTAACCTGCTTTTTTAATCCATCTCCGGGTGTCTCTTCTATTTTCTAAATATGTCATCCCTTTTTCCCTGGAGAAAAGTTGAAAAAAGGTACTGTAGGGTTAGTGAGGACATGCATATTGCAGCAGCTTTTGGTAGAAACTGCTTCTAATGAGTGAAACACTTCCACTTCCCTGCCATCTGAAATCAGCATTTCTAGCTGAAGGGATGGATCCTAGCATGACTGGTTTTGTCTTGGGGAACACTGGCTATAAGTAATAGCTTCACATTCCTGTGCTGCCAGACTGGAAAAAAAGACCCTGAGACCAGAGTGTGTTGACTTCAGTGCAGCAGACAGTGCATCTCCACTGTTTTCACTGGGATGGTGCCCAGTGTATAAAAGCCTTGATGAATATTGATGAAGTTCTTTCTTTCTGTCATAAAAGAGGAGTAGTGATGACCCTGGAGGATTAAAAGGAGCAGCATACGTGTGGTGGGGCAGTTGTTTGCTTTGGGATCTAAGTTGCTTGGAAACTGTTCTCCAGTATTCCCTGCATGTTTTTAGTGCTGATGTAGAGATTGAAGACTATGTTTCCACTTTGGGAAAAGCTGCACCTTAAAGGAGATGCTTAGAAGAAAGATACCATGTCAAATCTTTGAGTCACTAGTGAACTCAGTCTTGGAAGCACCCTGTCCAGCCAGAAAAGCACTCAGCCAAGGAAATGTGCATCTGGGTTCTTACCTCAAGTTGTTCCTGAAATGAACTGGCTTGTATCTGTTTCCACCTTCCTTGCTTTTTTTTAAGCGGATCGTGTTGCAAACTATTTGTGCTCAGATGGCTTTGTTAAAGGAGATGCTATAACCTGGTTCATTGAGTGTTATCTTTTGTGTCACCTTCTTTTAAGAGACACTTCTCTTAGGGGTGTAGGGGAAAGCAGCTTTGTTACTATGCTGGCTCTGTTTTGCCTGGACCTCTTTTATCCTCCTTCTTCCCTTCTTTCATATCCAGATCAAACTCTTCTAGGGAACTCCCTCTATCACAAGGATGTTTCTGTCTGTGTTCCTGCCCATTCATCACCTGACCTCCCCAACAAGTGGGAATCAGCATGTTGTTGCTTTTATTTTGGTAACACAATCATATTTATCATCCAGAGACCTTCCAGATCAAATGCACACCTGAGAAGGAAATGCTGTCTTTGCAAGGGGCCAGGTACAGGGTCTCTTTTCTTTTTTTTTCTTCCCCCCCCCCTTTTTTTCCTTTTTGTTTTCTTTATCCTTTTTTTTTTCTTTTTTCTCCTTTTTTCTTTATTTCTCTTTTCTTTTTTCCCTTTATTTTTTTTACTTCTTTTTTCTTTTTTTCTTTTTTCTCCCTTGTTTATTTTTTCTTTTTTCCTTTTTTTCTTTATTTCTTTTTCTTTTTTTCCTTCTTTTTAATTTTTTTAATTTTTTTTCTTTTTCATGTCCACTTGGTGTTTCATGCATGCTAAACAGATGATCTTCCTTCTCCTGGTAAATTAATGCTAGTGCTTTGGAACATGTGTGGTGGGTCCCAGCAGCAGCATGTTCTTTCTGAAAATGGCCTGAGTCTTTTTGCAAGTTGATTCTTAGTCCTAGGTCTGCTGTGTGCAGTGGGTTGGGAAAATGCACACAGAGTGTATAATGCTGTACTACTGATCTCAGAAGACAAACATGGCATTGTTAATAGTTCTGCTATTATCAGAGAGATGTCTATGTAATAACCTTCAAAAGTCTGGTATTTTTTCTCTACCGCTGGAGATTCAAATAATGATAGAAGAAGAATGATCCAGCTACTAACTCCTCAAGGACATGTAGTAGAGGTACTCTGTGCAGGTAGCAGACTTTGTAACAGTGTTTTCCGTCTTTTCAAGTTTCCTCATACATCGCCATGGAAGTTCTTTGTGTGTGTTCTGCTGCTGTGGTGGTGGTGCCCAACCTTCCAGGACACAACTTCTAATAGTGCCAGAGACCTTTGTGAGGCAGCACCTCTAAACTGGATGGGCCTTGCCCTTTCTTGCTTGTGCTACAAGTATGGCAACCTCTTTTACTATCTCTCATTTCTGCTGCCTCTACTATGTGCTTAAAATGCAGTAACCTAGGGGAAATCACTGGCATGACATGGACATCCTAAAGGAGCAAGTCTTTTTTTGCCTTCATTTCATTAAGCATATATGTGTGTATGTCTAGCCTCAAAAATTCAGGGGAAGTGTTTTGCTAGAAGTCTTAGCAAGCTCCTAATAAGGCTTCTTGGGGGATTTTGTAGCCCTTTTCTATTATTAGGTAAGCTTAGCAGTGCAAAGCTCTGCAAATCACATCGNGTAAGCTTAGCAGTGCAAAGCTCTGCAAATCACATCGAAAGGACACAGTGTGCAATTACAGATGCAGAAATGTACAGCAGAAGTGTGACTGCTGAAGTCTGAACATATAACTACAAAGATCTAAGCTGTACTGTTTTTCCAGAGATATTATTTAGCTGCCTTCCCACAAATATTCAATTTTCACTTGTATAAAAATAAAGCCACAGTCGAGAGGGTTCTGTCACTGTAGGAGTGCAGTTAATCACCTGAGCAGCCACGGTGCGTGCAATCCAGTGGCTGTATCTCATAACACTGACCTAAGGCCAGGCATACTAGAGGAAGATAAGGAATGAAATAGGAGCCCAAGGTGGGGATAGAGGTATATCATACAATTTTGTTAGATTTCCTGTACTGACTGTGGCCAGAACACTCCAGTAAGTAAAAATTTCTTTGTGGAAAGGTGGCTGTTGTGTGAATGACATCACAGATTTGCAAGGCAGGATTTTCCTCATAAGTGCTAAATCTGGTGCTTCAGTTTGGGTGTCTGACATGAAATATGACACCTGTTTAAATAGCTGTACTTTGCTTTTTCATCTAATGTGGAGATGACTGAGTTTGTGGTGCTTTGTTGTTTTAGTTACAGTCTGAACCAATACTTTCAGAATGTCAAAGAGTACTTGACCCTGGGTGTTTTAGGGAGATTGATCATCTGAGCATCTGTCATTCACACAGTTCCACTCAGTTGGAGGGGACAGGAAAGGAGTTTGGGTTTTGAGAATTTTCTGCTTGTTTCCTGGAAAGCTGTTGAGTTGATGGCTTCCCACTCATCTCA
>VYZP01021396.1:4640-40694 GCA_013400635.1 Hypocryptadius cinnamomeus
CTGTCTCAGGTCTCTGGCAGTTTGAGCGGCTGGGGGTGTCTGTCCTTCGGCGGATGAGCGGTGGCAGGGCCCAGGTGTCACCCGGGTGGTGTCTGTTGCCAGTGGAGCTGGGTGCAGCTGTTTGAGCAGCGCTCAGGGCTCGGTGAGGGGACAGATGAACCCTCTCAGGGAGCGGCTCAGATGGGTCGGGGCACTGCCCGTCCCTCCCCGGGGAGCTGTTTGTCTGTGGCCTCGGCCATCCTGTGTCACATTGTCCCCTCCTGTGACTGTGCAGGGAGCAGGGGCTGCTGAAATCAGACTTTTCGAGGAGCTGGGTGTCTCAGTGGGGACAGCAGCCCACCCTGCCTGCATGCCTCTGTGCCCCCAGACCCTGCTGGGTGCTCAGGGAGATGGATGGGTGACCTCAACCCTGAAGAGCAACACATCCCTGGTGCAGCTGTTGCTTAGCCAAGGGAGGGATGGAGCTGATGTCACTGGTCCAGCAGGGATCATTATCCATGTATTTGGTATTAACCAGCAGCTGTGATTGAGCTTCCCAGTCTTTAGATTATGAGATGTCTGTGTGGTACCTCTTGGCACACATTTTTACCTGGTACCTGCTCAAAGTTATTTCCTGGCAGCTGCATCAGCCCAGAGTGTGCTAACGTCAAATCTGTTGCCTGATAGCAAGTGTGAGGACCTTCGGAAAGAACTTAAAAAGATTGATAAATCCTATAGTCTTCTGTGAATTTAAAACTTCTTTAAAAAGTGTTTAAAAATGCCTTTTCTATCCCTGGCTCCATGCTAATGAAATGCTGAGTGCCGTGTTTGTGATGGGTCTCTTTCCTGAGGTAGGAGGATGATAATTTGGGAGGTGAAGCCTGTTGCTGCCCAAGCAATACCCTGTCTTCTCCTTTTTACTGGTAGTGCTTTTTTGTTAAATTATACTTAGACTAGCAGTAGATGAACTACTTGGGCACATAAAACCCATATTCATGGGATCACAGATTGATTTGGGTTGGAGAGGACCTTAAAGCTCCTCTTGTTCCACCCCCAGCCAGAGCAGGGACACCTTCCGCTAGAATTCCATGTTGATGTTTACTTACACGGAAGGAACGGGGCGTTACGGAATTAGGTGCGGAGGAGGCTGGCAGTCAGTGCCGGTCTCGGTGGCACTGCCGGGGTGGCTGTGGCCGTTGGCAGTGCTGCCCATGCCGTGCCTGCTGCCCGGCTCCGTGGCACGGCCGCCAGCCCGGCCGCGGCAGCTCCATCTGGTTTGGCTTTGTTCGCCGGCAGAGGGGAGGGAGGTGCTCGCTGTGGTCAGGGGCCAAACTACATGTCATATTTCATTACCTTCATTAGCTACTACAGAAGGCTGTGTTAAAAGGGAGAAGGTTGTGCTTAACTCTTCAGCTGCCAGGGGCTTATTTTCTGAATGCATTTTTAATTTTGCTTCCTGCTCGTCTCAATGTGTCTTTAACTTTGTTTTGAGCTTATCAAATCCATAAATCATGTTTCTGCTCAGGGTTCTGCCCCTTGGTGCTGAGGAGGTGCAGGCCTTTCGCAGCTCGCTGCTCAGACAGCTGCTGAACCATCTGGAAACAGTTACAGGAGCAGGAGTGTAAACCCAAAAGGGAAAGTGTGTTTAGTGTTAATAGAACTTTACTTCTTATTTTGTCCACAGTTGTCTTTTTCACCTCTCATTGTTCTGGTGATTTAATGTTGCTGATTTGTCCAGAGAAGCTGTGGCTGCCCCATCACTGAAATGTTCAAGGCCAAGTTGGGCTTGGAGCAAGCTGGGATAGTGGAAGGTGTCCCTGCCCATGGCAGGGGATGGGATGGGCTTTAAGGTCTCTTCCAACCCAAACCAGTCTGTATTTCCATTATTTCTTTTGGGGGAAGTAAGGGCAAAAGAACACTTTGTGAACAAATGTTATAGAATTGTGGATTGGTTTGGAAGGGACCTTAAAAAAGATTATCCCGTTCCAACACTTTGCCATGGTCGGGGTGTTGGCTCTAATTGATTCCCATGGTAACCTTGGCACTCCCAGCAGAGCTCGCAGTGCTCCCTAGAGGTGTGACTGTTTCCAGAAGGAAGCAGGATGAGCCAGGGAGAGCCACAGAGTGGGCTGGGATGGGCAGGAAGCTCAGGTCCTCTCAGCTGCTGGGGGCTCGAAGTGCCTTTGGGTGTCACCCACGTTATGTCAGTCTACAGAAATGTTGGAATGGATTTACAGCTCCAGATGTTTTCATTGGTACTTCTGTTACAGATTTACAGTAGGACCAAAACCAAATTGTGTATTAATTAGTAAAAAAATAATGAGCAAGAGACTATAAAGCCAGCCTCATTTCCCTCTCACTCTGTAAATCTCCATTTTCCTAGGCAAGTATCTGGCTGGTATTTGTTCCAGCATTTTACAGAGATAGGCTGTGGCGTAATCTGCACCCAGGCAAGATAGCAGGGAGGATTAAGATTTAGCTTTTTATCTGATAGCAACAACAGCACATCCAGTATCTCCTCTATTATTCTTAAAATTCCGAAAGCCTGCATTCAGAAATTACTCAAATTTTTAAAGGGCATGTGTGAGAGGCATTTGTGGCTCTGCCTGTAATGTCAAGCCTGCAGTGCTTTTTCTGAAAATTTGATGAAAATTTAGGTCTGGAATGAGGTTTTTACCTGGCTGTGTGTTGTCTGGGACAGATGATGGCTATGTCAAATTGTAAGCCTTCAGTAAAAGATGCTTTTTGATGGGAAAGCTCACACCACCATAGCCAGAGCCCTGCGAAAAAATTAAAAAATGAGGCAGAACAGCAAAATACTGCTTTTAATTTATCATTTAATGGTGGAATAAGGCTTGTTTACTTCTTCTTTTTCATCTCCTGTGCTCCTAAGTCTTTCAGCTATTCTTTTGAAATGTATTTTATAGTAAAACCGTGGTGGTTACATTGCCTAGGGGTTTAGTGTCCGTTTTCAAGAAAGGGCGTATTTTTAAGCTTAAAAAAATATTCTGCTGACTGATTATGCTTCAGCATTTGAGTTGGATGGTGCTGCCTTGCTATATACTTATTATACCAGCAATTTAAAAATAATTCTTTGGGTTCCCATGAATTCAGAAAGTTTGGTTAACGTGTGTGCGTTATCCACACAATAGATTTTTTATTCTATTTCAAGCAATTAGTTCAGTTTTACATGGTTGCTGTGTGCTGTAGTTATTTTTAATAATAGCAGTAAATCCAGTTGCACATGTGTTGGATGATGTGTCCAGCCAGTGCCGAAGCAGAGGCTCTTTGGTCCTGGGGACTGACACAGGTGACAGGCTTGAGTCCCTGCAGCCCTGGGCAGGGCTGTGCCCCTGCTCCTGCCTGGGGAGTGTCCCGGGGCTGCCCAGTGCCCTCTCCCAGCAGGGCTTTGCCAGCCCCAGCAGTCGCAGCTCATCCGTGCCCTGGGGACGTGGAGCTCTTCCTGCCTCTGTGGCCCTCGTCCCAAGGAGAGGGAGGAAGGTGGACCTGGCAGGCAGGACCTTTCTCCAAGGCTTTTTCTGGGGTCAAAGTTGATCTTGTCATGTGCAACAATTTTTCTTTGCCCTGGGTGCTATTGGTGCAGTCCAGGGTAAAATGTGTGGGTTACTCCCACAACTAAACCAGGCTGTGCCAGGCTCTGTGCACCGTGTGGTGACCATGACCCAGCCCAGCTCACCACCGAGGTCCTGCAGCTGATGTAGTACCTGGGAGCTGTTCTAATCCTCAGGATGCAAACATGCAGAAAGACAGGGATTGCCAGGAGAAGCCTCTCAGGCTGTGGCTCTTGCGGCAAGACCTCAAATTAATTCTTCTCCCATGTCAAGAGTATTTGGCCTTAGACACAGCAGAGACAGTCACATCTCATTGCCAAGTCAGGTTTCAAAGCCTGCTTGCCCAGGTGCTCGTCCCATTGTCCTCAGTGGAAGAACCTCAGGCGAGTCTGTGCTGAGCAGGAATGAGCCCTGGCTCGCTCGTGCTGAGCGCTCCCAGAGCCCTTAGGCCTGATCTCAGCCAGGGCTGCCTGAGCCTCTGCCCAGGGGTGCTCCCAGCAGGAATCTGCAGCAGGGTCAGCTAGCATGGGAGATGAGTGGAGAGCAGAGCCTCCTTTAACTCTCCAGTTCCCCCTGAAAACTTGATGTAACTGTAATCCTACATCCTTAGTCGTGTGTGAATTCCCAAACCACATTCCTCTTGTTTTTCCTGGGATGAGTAAACACCTGCTGAAGGAGATCTGCAAACAGCCCCGTTGCTGAAAGAACAGCTAATGAATGTGTTCTGCAAAACCCAGCTCTTCCTCAGGGTTACAGCTGGAGAGCACACCCAGATAGGGATGTTCCCACACGAGCAAGGCTGGTAATCATCATGTGCTACAGAGTGTTATTGCCTTGCATTATTTGCACAAGGTTTGCTTGATTTTTCTGGGCATCTAAACAGAAGTGTGGGAAGTGTGGAACAAGACGTGACTTCCTGGCTGTGAGAAGACACAGGAGGTGAAATGTGGAGGAAGGCGCTCGGGGTCTGCAGAGATGGGGGAAGGCATTTGCCTCTGGCTGCGTGAGGCTGCTCTTTCCACACAGTGCCACTTCAGGGTTCCCCACTTACCGTCTGCTGGGAAAATCTAGGGCTTTGTCTCAAAGATCAAAGAAAAAGTGGAAACAATAAAGAGCACTGAGTCCCCAGCAGCACCATGGCTGTCTCCAGCTTGTGCCCCAGGAGCTGGGGGGGCTATGCCCACCCTGGGCCACAGCTGGGGCCAGGTGTTGACCAGGAGCTGCTTCTCTCTGCACAAATTACCCAAGTGCATGTAAAAAT
This sequence comes from Hypocryptadius cinnamomeus, assembly GCA_013400635.1. NCBI lineage: Eukaryota > Metazoa > Chordata > Aves > Passeriformes > Zosteropidae > Hypocryptadius > Hypocryptadius cinnamomeus. The sequence continues at coordinate 9,453 of VYZP01021396.1, forward strand.
GGCCAAGGAAACAAAACAGATAGAAAATCGGTGTGTGCTGCAGCAGTCCTTTGATCACAGGTCTCTCTTTTGTCTCTCCAAGACTGGTGTTTAGGGATGGAAAGGATGAGGATTGTGGTACCTTGGCAGGATCACGCAGGGCTGGAGGAATGGTGCTTTGGGGCCGGTGTAATTTATGAGTAGGAATGTTGCTGAGGCACTGTACTGAAGTGCATCCTTCCTGCCTCTGACTAGAGCTATCATTGTATCACTTTCAAATGAGCAGCTGAAATTAAAAGTGAAACTAAATGAAACCTGGCTGCATCTGGGACTTGTCAGAAGCTTCATTCAGAGATGCCATTGTCACATTTTCCAAGAGCCTGAAGATGTGGAAGATAATTATCCCATCCCATAGACAAGTCTATTTGTTCCTTACACCAGTTTCTGTGCAATTTGAGTATCTCCTTTTTTTTCCTCCTTATGTAAAGGGTCCAATAGGTGCTCCATGCTGCTGCTCAAATAGATTCCCTATTTGCATATGCTGCAAACATAAACATTTGGTAAAGCTAAGTTTGTCTGGATTCCCCATTCACCTTACAGATCTGCAGATAAATCTGTGCTGGTCCCTGGCTATCTCTGGGCTCCCATCCTGCTTGACAGATGTGGCAAGTGTCCCCTAAGTTTGGTCAGGCTGATCAGGCAGATGCTGCTCGGTTTGGTTGTGATGTAGCTCAGTGGGATGGGCAGGAGGAGAAGGGAATTGGCTTTGTCACATCTCTGGGGCCCGCGGGCCTGTCTGCGTGTTTTAGGGTTGTGCAGAATGTCCCCCGTGGGTCTGAAATCACAGTGCCTGGACTGGCTCCTGCATTCTGACCCTGGAGTTCAGGGCATTGGAACGAGACCCAGGTCTGCACTGTCCCATGGGCTGCCCTCCTGCCCTTCCTGGCATTCCTGGTGTTTGGACTTGCCAGCACCAACCCATCAGAAAGGACTTGTGAGGAGTGAGCTGTTGTGGTGACCTGATGGTACAGAGTGGAAATGGATGTCCCCACATTCACACTCTTTATTTAATATTCTTGGATTGAAGCCTCTGTAATAAACGGGCTGTGTTCTCATAGTAGCAGGTTTGAGGGGTAGATTCTTTGTATCAGAAATCTTAGTGTTCACAAATATGGAGTATTCTGCAGAGAAAAATCACTCAGGAGAGTTTGTGCTGAGGTAAATTTTATCTCTGATGGAGAATTTTCTTTCTGAATAGGCAGTCAGGGCCCAGCATCCCGCATGTTCCCTGCAGAGTCTGGTAAGGCAACGCCAGGAGCACGTGCATGGGCTGAGTGACAGCAGGAGCGGCTGGGGAAGGGGTGCAGGGTCACTTCAGCCGCTGAGTATTATCGCAATAATCTTCATTTGGCTAAAAGAAAATTGGAGACGCCCGTTTGTACTGGTGAAGGAGGAAATACAGATTTCAGGAGTGGAGGGAAGGAGGGGAAGGGATTGCCTTTCTTTGCATTAATATAAGATGAAGATTAATTCTGCTAGCAGGATTCTGTCTGCTTGTCAGAATTCAGTGATTTTCCATTTTGGATCAGCGCAGTGCCAGAATGTAAATCCCGTTGCCTTGTGTCTTTCAAAATAAAATCAAAAAGCCTCCCTGATTGCTTATATGGGCAGCTAGCACACCTTAAGAAGTAAGAAAGGTTCAGACAGGAATATAATAAGGCCCAGGAAAGTGGCAGCATGAAAGGGATGACCTTTATTTGCAATCATAGCTGAGATTTACAGTTTATTACTGATAGCTTTTATAAAGAGCCATTCAGTTCAGAGGTGAGAGGTTTGTCATCTGGAAATGCAATTAACTTTAGCCTTATCCCAATCCCCCTGGTCTTAGTGTGAGAGCAGCACTTGAGCAATATCATGATTTTCCCTCTAATTTCTTTTTTCCCTACATTTTTGTCTCTTCTATCCCTTGTTCTTTGGCATAAATACAGGTGCATGTTTTTTGCTGCTGTTATTTCATTATTATTAGATGCACCTTTGAATTTCTTCTTAGCTGCAACTTGATTATTGAATGAGAAGATTTCACAGAAAGAGTGACATTTAAACCTGAGAATAACTAAGATCACTCATGGAAAGGAATTGTGCTATTTATGTCAAAAATTAATTACAGACACAGAGAATCTAAAAAAAAAAGTGTGTGTGGGGAAGAAGAGAAGAAACAGTTGCTTTTTAAATAGTAATGCTTATAGCTGTCCCCACAAAAGCCTGCGTTCCACAACATCCTTGGGGTTTATCCTTGGTGTTTGGTTGTGTGGCCTTATCCATGATCGGGATGTGGGTGCACCAGGAACACCAAGGAGTATGGAGTGAACAAATAAAAGGAGTTTTGACCAACCTGCCGTGTGCACATGAGAAATCCTGAAAGGTCTGTTTTGGTTTCACGGGCTGGCTTTTATGGCCCCCCTTGTCTGCTAAGTCAGGTCTGTAGGAATTTAAGAGCTGGACTCAAAAGCAAGAATTCAGTGTGCTCAGCCCATTGCTGTTGGGTTTCCCACATCCAGCCCAGGAGGTTTCCACAGTGGGCTCTGCCAGACAGAGCAGCTGGAGGCGCTGACCCTGTGGGTGGCAGAGCGGGGTCCCCTGGCCCCGACAGACCCCGGCCCCGCTGCGCCCTGTGCACGGCCAGAGGGACCAGGAATTCTTACAGGCTCTGCTTGCTCCTGGGTAAATGAGAGCAGAATAATTACTGCCACTGTGGCTTTCATCTGGTTTTATTGTGGCTATTATTTTCATCAGTGTTAGAGGTTAATATCCCTATTTTTCTCCTCTGCTGCCTGAGCACAATGGGGGCTTAGTGCGGACCCAGCCCAGGTAGCCGAGGCAGGGACAGCACCTGCGGTGAGCCCAGATCAGCACATCCCTCACGAGGGTCCCAGCCCGGGGTGGGAATGGCCCTGCTGTGCCAGCAGCACCTGGAGCTGGGGGTGCTGCAGAGCATTTCTTCCTTTGCCTGGGTGGAAAGGACAGACTGAATACGGGCACTGGGCATCCAGCCTTATCCTGCCTCACCCAGTGCTACCCAAGGCTCTAGCGGAGTGGAGAAAAGGCACCTGGGCACCAGTGTCCTTAAAAACACCTTTGTGGGGTGCAAAGGAGTGGTAATGTGTGAGGGGAGATCGGCTCAGACAGCACTCAGACAGGAGAGTAAACACTGCCCTTTGCTGCAGAAAGCTTTTGTTCTAGGCTGCTCTTTATCTTGATGGTATTCCAATCCAAAAAGCCTCCTTCCTGCCACTTGACAGCAATAAAGAAACCTCAGTTGTACTTATAGATTTTTATTTTCCCCCCGAAGATGTGGGGCTGGGTTCGGGTGTCCTTGGGAGTGATGCCTTTTTATTTCCTGCTCTTTTTTTTTCTTTATTTTAAGTTGAGTGCTTTTATCTTAAACCTCCTGGTTGCACAGGAATGTTCGTGCTGCTTACAGTGCAATTATTTATTTTGTTTGGAGGCAGAGGATCTGGTTTTCCTGAGCTGAGAAGTGGGATCAGTTTGTACATCCTGAGGTAAATCCACCCAGCTCCCATGGAGCACGAGCAGCAGTGGAGATGCTGCAGGTGCAGCAGGACCCAGCAGTGTTGGGAAACAACTGGGTTTGGGGTTTCCTGGTGTGGCATGGAAATAGAATAAGCTGAAATGTAAATAGCTGATAAATTTTCATGTTGTTAATATTGGAGACAAACTGTTCCATCCTGACTTTTGTTTTCCTATTCTGAATTACCAGAGGTGAAAAAAAAGAGTTCACAGCTTGTCTGGGGCTCACAGCACCTGGATCTATTGGTAAAAGTTCTTGGGAAATGACAAAAATAAAGGAACACCAAAGGAAAGCTTGTGCTCTGCCTTTGGAGTTACCAGGCTGATAATCCCAACAGGGCTGGCAGCAACCTGGTCTAGTGGAAGCGCAGCAGGGTGGAGCCAGATGAGTTCAAAGGTCCCTCCCAACTCAAACTGTTCCACGATTCTAGTAAAAGAAAATCAAACAGGTCTAATTGAGAGTGGCCTCAAAATCAGAAGTAGGAAATGCCAGTGGGTCAGAAGCTAACTTTAGAAACCCAGAGGAATGAGAAATATGTATTTCAGGTGCAAAAACGATGTTCACCCCAAAGGAATGAGTCAGAAAAGGACCTGTCATGGGTTTCAATCAAACCATCCCAGTGCAAGCAAATGTCAATAGTTTTTTCCCATGGATGTGCTGGTGTGTGCTTCTGTCCAAGGTGTGTCGAGGAGAGCGAGGCAGGGCAGGAGATGGTTCCCTGTGGAGAGCTCTGGGAAGGGCTGAGCTCCTTGGCCGAGGGAAGGGAGCTCAGGGCCAGGCAGCTCAGCCCAGAGCCGTGGGGCTGGGGCAGCTCTCCTCTCCTCCCGTGTCCTGACAGCCGTGTGCCCTTTGCTTCCACTGCCTGGGACGTGTGGCAGCTAAGGAATGGTTAATAAATTTTATGGTTTCATTTAACCCACTAGTAAATATATTCCCCATGTGCACTGAGTGAATAATCTGTTACTTTTTGCTCACTTGAGAAGATAAATGAAAATAAATCCTGAGTGCTCATCCATTGAAGCTTTAAAAAAAAACCCCAAAAAACAAAAAAAAAACCAACTGATTTCAGCATAATAAATAAAAGTGAGAGCATTTCAAAAACTTGCAGAGGCCATAGGGCTGGTCATAGTGTGGCTGCTCCAGTGTTTGCACCTGTGTTTTCCTTAGGTGTGTGAGGAACATCTCTCTCACTCTCTCCAAGTTTGTGTTGAATTTTAGGAAGACTGAGAGCAAGACCCAGTGGGAAAGTGTGTGGCTGAGGGAGCTGGGCTGCTCTTTGGTTGCCTTACTATTTTCATTCTGGCAGAGAACATAGATTTTGGTATCAAATATTGGTGCCTTCTGTCCCTGAAGGTCCCTGGGAATGGCATGGTGGGGCAGGAAAGGTGCAGCTGTGTCTGTGTGGAGGCAGAGCCACGAGGCCACAAAACAAACACACCTTGGAGAGCATCAGCTATTTTCCCTTCCTCATTTGCAAATGAGCATAAATGGGTTCATGTGAAACAGGGATAATAGCCAAGATGTGGTAGGAAATTAATTTGAATTTATTTATAATTACACACCTAACTCAGACCTACTAGTTACATTATATGTGTTTTAATTGCATTCCATTTGTGGGTTTCTTCGGACTTAAAAATTATAGTATTTAATTCAACCGTTCTGGGAAGTTTATACCTAGATGTATACTTCATCCAAGTGGGGCAATTTTCTGCAACTGGGAAATTGTTTTGAAGAAATGCTCAATGCTTGACCACTGTTCTCCTCATTGAGGAAAGACACATTAAATCTTACATGATGCTGCTACATTATTAAAATTTTACCTCATAGATTTGCTCACACTGATAATTTCTGGATGTTCTTTAAAAGCAGTCTAGAAATAGCGCAAAAAATTATGCATACATTATATTCTATCCCAAAAACTAGTCTGGTTCTCTCTCTGCTTATTGATATAATTAAAGTTGTATTAATTGGATGGATTATAATTTCCTTGAGTCTTTAGGGAGTTTTGTCTCTTGTGACTGCCCCATCCCCAAATTTAACTCTGCTACAAACTGGCTCATTCCAGTCAGGTTTGTCCCTGAGCCTGTCTCCGGTTTCTGGCTTGTACATGAGTGTGAGACGGTTTCTGTGACTGGCGAGACCAGAGTGTGAATAGAAATCCTTCAGATTCCCCACTCAGTGCTGAACAGAAATCCTTCAGATTCCCCACTCAGTGCTGAACAGAAATCCTTCAGATTCCCCACTCAGTGCTGAAGGCAGCCCAAGGTGTGAGTAGGGATACACAAGGGTGGTTTAAAGCACTTTAGGAGTAACACCAGCAGGTGTGGCCCTAAACTGAATAGATCTGCACTAAATAGCAGCATTGGCAAGGTCAGTCAGGTTTGCTGGGGAGAGGGAGAGGGAATATTCATTTCACAAAAAACCTTTAAGTTCCAAGCTATTGACAACATTATTTACTCGTGGTAGCAGCACTGAAGATATTCTATGAAATTCTTCTCTACTTTACTGACTAAAGCAGCTGTGCTAAATAAAATGATTAATTGTATGAATCACAACAATACCCACAAATACATCACATTTGCTACCAAACAGAATTTTGTATGAACCCATCAGCCAAACCCAACCAAGCAATCAGAAATGGTGGTTTAAAAGGGGTGTAAAATGCAGTATAGATAGTTTAAAAAATGTTAAAAAGTAAAAGCCCTTTTACTGAGACAGGAGTTAGGGCTGGGGCAGCCACAGCTTCATTGGGCAGTCTGTGCCAGGGCCTCCCCACCCAAAGCAGAGACAACCCACATAATAAAAATATAGGTTACAATGGGTAACCAGCCTGGCAAAACTCCTGGTTTGCACAAGACACATCTTGTTGTTGCACTGAGCAGATGGAAGAATGATCTGCGTTGGAAAGGGCCTTTCAGGCCATTGAGTCCAGCCATGGTGATGCTCTAGCACAGAGCTGGGAGCTCTGCATCCCTTCTCCATCGCACCCTGAGCGCTGCAGGGACAGAACTGCTGTGTGCTGGTCCTCCAGACAGTGAAATATTCTCAGGCTTGTGGATGCTGGGGTCTCCCAAATGTCCCAAAGCATGTTTTACAGCCAGGAAGGCCTGTGATGGGTGAGAACAGTCCAAGCTCAAGTAAACAGGGTGGTCAGTGTGGCTTATTTGGGCCCAGAGCAGCTGTGCTGTTCTTTTCTGAGAGGTTGTCAAGTAAAATTGAAGGCTTTAAGTATCTGACCTTTTGCAGGAATTACTTCAACAATGGCTTATTCTACTGTGTCAACTGTGGCTGTGGTTGTAACAATGGATTTCACTTTGAGAATGCAAATTGAGTTCCTGATTGTGGGATTTAATCCGGGGTGGGCAGTAATCACTGAAGAGTTTTGTTCCTGCTAAAGCATTTTTGGTTCCTGCAAGAGTCAAAAGTACTGCTTCAAAGTTAGAAATACAATATGTGTGGGGAGAAAAAAGGGAGAAATGTTGATGTTCAGGGAAACAGTGCTGGCATGGGAAGGAAAAGGCTCCAGGCTTTGTGAGACAGGGCAGTTTTAGATGTATAGGTCCAGATTTTCATGGGGGTTCCTGAGGGCACCCACACAGAGAACATTTGGGCTCACTGGCATCCCCAGGCAGTGACCACAGGGGCAAAGAGGAAACTACTGGCACACATCCCATGGTAGCAAATGTGGGCCATGGGCAAGCCAACTGGGCACCTCTGCAAGTAAGGGATTTAATTGATGTTCAGGTAAATTCTGGGCTGTTTTCTACCATTTTTCATTTTAGTTCTGAGAAAACAAGTGGAAGGACTTGGATATCCTTTGTGTCATCTTTTAATTGCTGAGGATGTAGCTGAAGAAGAGTTTCTGAACCAGGTACTCAATATTTTTAGGTCCTGCAGTTGCCACTGTGGGCTTTGCCAGAAATGTTTGAATGCCCATGTACATTGAGCAAAAATCCCCCAAATTGTGATTAAACACCACTTTGTGAGGCTGTACAATTAAATGTGTTTTACCTGTGAAGATAAGGATTTAGTGGAATTTCTTTGTGTTTTTTTCCCAAACCAAGTATCTGATTTCTGTGACTTATCAAGAGGCTTATTTGGATAATGACTGCAAATTTGGAACTACTTTTGTACGTCAGAAGGCATCACAGAATTCCAGTGTTATGCCCTTTGGGTTCACACACAACCAGAGTCTTTTACAGATTAATGAACCCTGTCTTGCAAAGATTAATTTATGAAATATTTGTTGTCTGTTTCTATGAAGTCACACTGGCACTGTCTGCTTCAGCTCAGTGTGTGCGAACGGCTGAATTTAAACATGAAACGCCAAGAAAAATTAACTTCCTGTGACATCAGGTCATGATTTCAGGGATGACAGAGCATCCTGCAGGAATGGGAAATGTTCTGACGTGAAACATCCTCCACTGCTGGGAGACGTTAGATAATGAGCAGGAGGATGATACCCTTGCCAGTTCCACCAGATTTACTTCATTTGCAGGAAATATAAAGCTGAAAACAGTGTATAGGAGAAGCTTGGCAGCAAGTAGAGTATGTAAAAACCCAATAAAAACTGGAAGTTGTGGGGTCCCCATCCCTGGAGGTCTTCCAGGCCAGGTTGGATGGGGCTTGAAGCAACCTGGTCTAATGGAAGAGGGCATGACAGAGGGGTGGAACTGGATGAGTTTTAAGATCCCTTCCAACTCAAACCATTTTATGATTCCATGATAAGCAGTTGGTTTTTATTTCTCCACAAGTGGCTGTAAAGCAAGAAAATCTAATTCCAGTGAATGTTCTAATGAAGAACTCTTTGAACACTGGGGCCACCAACCTCACCCTATCCCGGTGTTGATAGATCCATCTTTTGACTTGCTGGTGGCTTTACTTGAACTGTGCACTGGTTTCAGGTAAACAGCTGTTTTCACTGGAAATGTCAGTGCTTTTTTCGTACATGTTTCCATAAGTTTAGCAATAGTTCAAAAAAAGTAATTTTCATGGGAAAACAATTCTAGTGTTAAACAGTCTGGTGGAGGATTTTTCTTTGATGATCTGTGTGTGACATTGATGTATCAATTTCCACTCATTTTTTTAGTTTATTTCTTTTTAATGAAACACTTCTTTTGGCCATTATTTGGGTTTTTCCTGAAACTCCTGTTTGTACCAGTTTGGCTTTTGGCAGCTGGGATAGGTATTTCCAAGTGCCCTGTGCTCCTGGGGCACAGCGTGCCATGGGACCATTGTCCCACTGTTGCCAAAGTTGTGTGAGGCTGGTGTCCCACAGGAGGGGTGGGATGCTTTGGGGGGAGCCTTTTGTCCCCAGTTCCAGCTGCAGGAGGCAGTCGGGCCCCTGCAGGGTTTCTCTTGGCAGGAGTCAGAGGGGAAGGTGCAGCTTATTGGATCTGTAAACATGGGAGCAGGCAGCAGAGGAAGCGCTCTCCAGGCAGGATGGAAAAGCCATCCCGAGCAGGTCCCGGCCCCGTGCCTGTGCAGGAGCACGCGGAGCAGCCGAGCTCTGCTTTCGCGCTCAGCCTCGCCCGGCTCTACGTGCAGCAGGGTTTGGTTTCACTGAATAAATCTTAGGGCCGTTGCACAAAACTTAGACAGTCTGCAAAATGAAATGTAAGCATCTGGCAGATGGCTTGTAAAACAAAATCTTGGGAACCACCTGGATTTTAGGGGTGTGGGTTACCTGAACCGAGAGGAGGTTTTCTGGTGTCGCTGACCTGTGTGAGCTTGGCTTTGGAAACTTCACGTGAAACCAGTTTTACAGATGTTAGGATTGCTGTGAAAACTGCGTGTTCCCCAAATGCAAGACGTGGTATCACCGTGGTGATTGCCTCGTGAAAAAGAAGCCTCACATGCAGCTTGAGGATTTATGGGGCTCTCATAGCTCATCTGAGCAGCTGCCCTGGTCGAGACCATGGGGGTCCGATGGGAGGAGAGAAGGGATCAGCCGTCCATCCCTGCACAGCCCCTGGACCTAGGTGACCACAAGGACAGATGTTGACTTATGAATTAGTTCACAATCCTCTCCTGGGAAGTGGTTCTGTGCTCAGCCCCTGCTGGTGCAGTTCTGGGGCTGCATGAGTTCCCTAGGTCTGTGTGCTCTGCTGATTTGTGAAATATTGTTAGGTAGTGATTGTGAACAATTGAGGCAGCAGAGACCAAGAACTGGCTCCAAAACAATGTTTCTCATCAACAAAGGAAGTAAGGCACAAGCAACTCCAAGTAATGGTCTTGGGCTTCAAACACTGTCACTCAAAGTATATTAGGAACTGTGAAATTGTATTTTATTCTATGAGACATCTGCTTTGTGTCTCATCTTCCTTCACAGAGTTAGACCAGTCTTGACTGGGCAGGATGAGCCCACATGAGATGGCATCTGAAGGTCACGAGGACCCTCCTGACCAGGCTGCAGGCACGGGCCAGTTCTGCCCAGGGGATTTAGTCAGCTCTTGCACTTTCTTATGGAATCCGTCGCTGTGGAATCTCCTCCTTTTGCATCCTTTTGGTGATTGCCTTTTACCTGACAGATCCTTTCTTGCTCTTCCTCTGTGTAGGTTGTCACTTGTTATTTGAGAAACTTTACTTGAGGAATTTGGAGTGTCGTGTTATACTTTGCACATCATCGGTTTATGTGTGTGAGCTGCAGTAAAGTGCAGTGATTGCTTAAAAACACTATAGTTACTTAAAAGAGATGACTTTGATTGTGTGTTTTTTGTTCCCATCACAATAACACTTTGCAGGTGATTATTAAATTAGAGATTTTCTTTGTTTTTTGAACAAAAAAACCCCAACCTTTTTCATGTCAGTGCCAATTATGAGTAGTAATTTTTCACATTTTACAAAAGAATTTTCTGTCCTGCCTCCACGCCCCCCCCAAATAAAGAAGGGCTTTGACACTCTATGACAAGGAGGTGGGGGGTAGGGTTTTTTATTATTATTTTTTGCAAACACAGTGCTTTTGACTTTTCTTTAAAAAATCTGTTGACTCTATTGAAATGTGACAGGGCAATATTTAACCTGAATAGAGGCATGTTGACTCCTCTTATTAAAACTGACAGTTAAGGACATTTCTCTCTTTATTCCTTCTGATACACGCAGACAAGTCTTCACTGCTAACTAGTATACAAAATCAAAAACAAAAAAATAGCGAGTGAGGAGATGAGTACCTTATAAACAATATATGAATGACAATTGCAAGTTTAATCTAGCAAAGAAACCTTTTTTTATCCTTTAAGAAAATTAAAGCCCTTTCAAATTAGCTTGATATATGAAGACAGGCTGACATCATTAATTTTCAAGTATTCATTCTTCTCCCCTCGCACACGGATGCGTTCCAGGTGCTGGATGGGTCCACAGCGACACCTATAGCGAGAGGTGCCTCGTGCCGAGCCTGGGGTGGGCACAGGTTGGCTCACAGGTGACACCTGCTCATGCTCTTCTCTGGGCCGTTGGCGTGGGGTTTGGGTTTCTTTTTGAGAGGAAAGACAATCCAGTGTTCCACGGTGAGCTGCTCTCCCTTTGGGTTGTGAAGAGTTTGTGGACTCCCCACCCCTCCGAGCATCCGAGGCCAGGTTGGACAGGACTTGGAGCGACCTGGGATAGTGGAAGGTGTTCCTGCCCAAGGCATGGCGTGGAACAGGATGAGGTTTAAGGTCCCTCCTAAGCCAGACCATTTTATGGCCCTTGTGGCAGCCTGACCTGTACTAGGCTCTTTGGGAAAATTGAAGTTAATTCTGACTTGTTGTACCCAAGGCTGAAAAGGCCAAGGTGTTCAATATTTTCCTACTTGTTTTCAGAAGCAATTGGGTAAATATCTGTGTCCATGGGGTGTGCTGCTGCTCCTTGCCCATAGGAGTTTGGTTCTTCTGGGGTAGCGGCAGCATTTCTGGAAAAGGAATTGTCTCAAAGTAGCATTAAATGGAAGTTTATACCCTTGAATGTCAGGGAGTTGTGAACATCTGAGAGACAAGAGCCAGGAAACAGCTGGTTCTTAACCTCATCCCCTCTGCCTGAAGTGCGGGAGTGAAGCTAGGCATGAGGTGAACCAGCAGTCATGGGTTGGACCAACCCTTCTCTTTGCACCAGCTGGTTCACTCAAAAGAGGGAACGATGTGTGCTTTGTACCCATCTCAGAGGAGATCAGGGGAAGCTCCAACACCCTGAGGCAGCAGTTCAGGCTGTCTCAAGGAGGGGGCTGGTGCACAGTGTGTCCTGCAAGGTCCATGCTGGAATCTGGGCTCTCCAGACATTAGCACAGGCTTGAGAGAAGGATGATCAGCTGCATTGTTTGGAAAATCCTGGATGGGCAATCAGTAGCAGGAGAGAGGAGTGACAGAAGAGACCAAAACTGGGGATTAGAAAATGTATGGTGTTGGACCTTCTGTAAAACCAACTGAACTTAAGGTACAAGATTTAACATCTTTATAGTGGGAGTTATGTTTCAGAATTAAGCTGCTAGTGAATTTTTTCTGGAGTAATCTTGCTCCCAATACCTGTGTGTGCTTCCAAGCCACTAAAGAAGGTCCAAATCTATATGGAAAATGTGTGATCTGATGCTTTGGTTAAAGTGTGTGGTTAACAGCTGTGTTTCTACAGATAACATAGGGATCAAGGACTGTGGGCAGAAAATTCTTGAATGCTTAGCTGCAGGGACAAATGGAAACTGCTAGGTGATTGGCACAAGGGGTGGGGAGAGGAGATGTTCTTGTAATGCTGAGGCACTAATTTTGTGCCAAATGGTGCTTTGTGCACTGTTCCTGTTGTGTTGCTGTTTCTCCTCTCTCGAGACACCCACAGGCTCTATGGGAAGCGTGGCTCTAACTGACACACCAGCCAGCCCTGGTTTGTGTCAGGGCTGGGTACTGTCCCTGCTCCTGGAGCCCGGCCCCATTGTGGGCAGCCATCGCCTGCTCCAGCTCCCAGCCCCGGCTGCTGCTCTGGGATCTGCTGCAGATCCGCTCAGCCGGGCGGTGTCCCAGCTCTGGCTAAGGCCCGTCCTTGGCTCTGCTGCACCCAGCAGGGCTCTGTATTTCTTCAGTACTTTTGTATTCCTTGTGCTTTTGCCAGGGGTCAGTTCTCTGGTGTGGTTCGGGGTGGGGGCCCACCCTCCACATCCTGTTCAATTACTGGTTTTTCTGATGAGCGTTTTTGCACCTTCTCCTATACTGTCACTAAAGGGTGAGAAAAGCACCGTGAGTCCCCAGAGGCACTGCCCTCCCTTCTTTCACCTCTCCTGAGCGTCTCGATGCCCACTGAAGCCTGCGGTCAGCAACGGCCGAGCCCCTGGTGAGCTCCCGGCTGCTCCCTTGGGAATTGCTCACAGCCAGCTGAGGGGGGTCCATGCTCTCCCATCACCTGCCTGCTCTATTTACACTCCTCCTGGAGTGTAAATACTCGCCTTTGAAGGCTGTTGGATGCTGGACGTGGGTCTAAGTGGACATTTGGAGGGACCCAGTGCTGCCGTTTGTGTGTTCTGCAGCCATTTTGGGAGAGTGGAGCTGCAGCTCAGTGCTGTTCGTGTGATGTGTTGGAGCGGTCATGGCAGAGGTCTGGTCACGCTCTCACACTCACAGCTCCTTGGGCTCTAGCCCCAGCCCCAGGTGGCCCATCAGGTGGTGGTGGTGGCCATCTAAGAGGCTTTCAGAGCATCACTGTGGATTGGCATGTGACAAGAAATGGCTTTGAATTTGCTGACAGTATTCTTCATTTTGGTCTTTCCAAGGATTAGCAGAGGAAGGTTTTAATGTGGAGGGCAGAGCACAGTTAGAGGCTGACTCTCATCTGCTCCTTGTCTTTGTCCAGTCCTGCAGCTGAAGAGAGGTTTGGTTTAGATACCTTAATTTCAGGGTTGTATATAAAGCTTTTAAAAATAAGTCTTTCTTCTTCAAAAGAAGTAAACTTTTATTGCACTTTTTCTATTGTTGTAAATTTGATTGGCCAGATGTTGTTTAGGCTCACTGTGGTTTTGTTCAGAAATTCTTTTTGTAGATTTTGATGGGGGCCTGGTTTGGCGTATGAGGAAGTTCTCAAAGGAAGAAATTTTTTTTTTTTTTTTGTTACACCTTAACCTCTGCAGATGTTGTGAGGTCTATGATTTCCAACATTTTCAGTACATCTTTGCTTTAGTTTGGTGAAATAAAATATCCTGCGTCTGCAGAGGTGAAGGGCGACAAGCTGAATGTTCTCAGCTGAACAGTTTCTCCCTGACAGAAAACTTCATCCATAGTTGTAGGTCCATTCCTGTGAGAAAGGGGCCAGGACACAGCCATGGGTGTGTTCTGATCCCATCTCCTCCTGTCCCAACTCCAGGCAAGTGTTACACAACCAAGGGCAAAACAACCTATTTGGAAGTGCCTTAGGAACCCAGTGCAGTCTAACACTGGTGGCCTTCAAACACAGAATTTTAATAGTTCATCTTCCCCTTGGGATGAAGGCAGGGATGCCTTCCTGTCACCCAGGATTTTCGCCCCTCACAAAAGTCTCTTCCTCTCCACGTCTTACTGAAGAATCTTTGTGGTTTCTTGGTGGTTTCCCTGAGCACTGCCATGGGCAACAGCGAGTGGAAGGAGGTGAGGGACAGCAGGTGCCATGTCCAGCACAGGCATGGCTGTTGGCATGACTGACATTCAGCCAAAAAAATTAATCACAGAAGAATTTGTCTTAAAAATACCCATTAATTTAGGCTTTTCTTTAAGAATAACGTTAATGCTGTGGCAGCCAGTGTGGCTGCTGCTGAGAGTCAGCATCACTGAACTGCAGCCCAGTGAGCCACAGCTTCAAAGACCAAGGATGTTCCCGAGCCCTCATGCTGTCCTTTTGGTCCCCTTTGGGATGAGAAGGGTCATTTGAAAGACAGTGTTGTGTACATCCATGGGAAATTACATAACATTCTGATCCAGAAATAAAAATTAGTCTTCCCTGGATGAGAACTGCATTTGAATATGCTGCTGTTGAAGCATTATCTGCATCTTTGTGTTCTTTATTTCTGTTGGTGAGCAGTAATGCAGCCTTTGCCCCTGAATTAGGATGTTTCTCTACAGGTTCCAGTTGGAGTCATATTAACGAGAATTAACTTTGGTAACACCACAGTGGAGCAGGAATGGCTCTCTTAGCTCGGCGCCGCTTGGGGTCCTCAGGTCAACCTCTTTAATTAAGTCTTGTAATGTTAAGAGTGAATTCAATACCCATCCTACCCTATCAGGGCTAACACTCTTTCCTGCACTGCTTTTATCAGCATGCCCAATTTTCCACCTGGAATTTGTTTTAACGAAGCCCAAATCCTATTTTGCCGAACGCTGGAGGCTGTGTGGAACATTCCGCCTGTGATTCCGTCAGCCGCACTCTGGAACTCGGCACAAACAAGCTGTAAGCTGCGTTTTGATGTCAGGTTAAGCTATTATGGTACAAATTGTGTTTAATATATTTTTAAATACTTTCTTTAATATTTTATAGGGTTTTTTCCCTATTGAATTAGCAGTAAAACAGCAGTGCTTCATATTTCAGATCTTTTTCCACCTTTCGGAGGCCTGCGTTCCACATGATCTGGTTACCAGCTGGACAGCCAGAGGCTGAGCACAAAGCAGCACAGCAGACTCGATTTCTGCCCTAGTGTTTTTCCACAAATAACCCGCTTTCTTATGTACTCCCTTCCGAGTTTAATTCCACTCAAAAATCAGAGAGATTTCTTTCTTCCTTCCAACTTCTACTCCGTGGGCCACCAAACCCGTGGAAATTTGATGCATGTGTTTTTATCTGCAAGGAGGGTGCATCGCTCACCCTATTTGCTCACTTAAATATCCCCATAAATTAGATACTCAGTTCTATTTATCAGTTCTAAGATGAGCAGATCTGTTAATTTCTCTTTCTATTTTATTTGTTTAATGGTAACTGTGTGCTTGAAGTGTAGGTGAGAACTGTGGCATGACACCGTCAGACTTAACAAAACATGAAAAGAAACAAAGTTGTTAAAATACGGGTTTGACAACAGTTGGATTGCCAGCAGTGACAAACCCAGGGAGTGTAGAGGGGCATGTGAGAAGTTAATTTCTCTGTCTCTTAAAAAAAAAAAAAAAAAAAAGAAAAATAAAAGTCTTGGGAGATGCCAGCAAATACTGTCTGGCCAAAGCAAGCACTGGTGGAGGTGGATCACCTCTGGTAAGTTCCATGTCAGTCACTTGTGTGAGCGTGCCCTTGGAATTGGACATTTTCCTTGTCCCTCTCTTTGCCTCTTCAGTTAGAACTGACGAGGGCACAGTAAACATGGAGAATTTGACATGAGTACTGCTACACATTTATTAGTATCTGCAACGACGTGGGATCACAAAAATTTGGCAAATAGCTGTTTTGTCACTAAAGGCAATGGGATTGACCATGTTTACATATGGGGAGGGAATCTTTGAGGATGGAGTTGCCATTTCTCTTGTGATTTTTCAGAGCGAAGCCACACTTAATGCTCCAGCTGGAAGGAAGAGGGGTGGGTATGCACGTGTTCCATGTCCACAGTGAAATCCCATTTGTTCCCAAATGTAAACATTGGCGTCAAACCCTTGAACTCGTCTGGTTTCAGCACTTACTCCTCCTGTGATCATGGTTAATTTAATATAGTTTAAAATTAAAAAGTTAAATGAAAGCTGTTTTTCTGCAGGCTCTTTTCCAAATTTTCCCAGTCCTCCTGTTTTTACTGTGCTTGTTGCATTAACCAGCAGCCACATGTGTGTGGGTACATCTGTTCCGGGTGGGGATGGCTGTGTCTGAACATATGTAGGAATGAAGTGCTGCTCAATATTGGCTAAATGACAGAGCCAGGAGGTGGCCACCTGCCCTGACACAGCCCTTGGTGTGGGCAGAATGAGCAGAGAGTTAGAAACAATTACAATCTCACATGTACTCGTTAGAGCAAAGGAACAAACTAAACTAATTTCAACTAATGTTTCCCCTAGGATGGGAATTCATTGACAGGATTGCCCTGTTGTTTGCACAGTGGAGAGTGTGAGATACAATTAATAAACTAGCAACACTGTCCTGATATGTTTGATCTATATGACAAAGTTTATTTTTTGCTTTCTAGTGAGAAACCAGGATTTGAATTTCTATAGATACCTGAGGAACATAGAAAGCCTGTGGGTGGGGTGTCACTGTGGGGTCTGGAGGCGGTGGAGCTCCACAGGGAGAGCGCAGCACTGCCAGGCCTGTCTGTGCCTGCTGTCCCCATCACTGCTGCTCTCCCAGCTCTCACTTTCTTCCCATGAAATTACAGACTCATGGAATATCGTGAGCTGGAAGGGACCCACAAGGATCGTTGCAGCCCAGCTCCACCATGAAAGGCACTGGCTGTTTACTGAGAGCAGCAGCATCGTCTCATGGTCGTACATGTGTACCTAGGATGACCCAGCTATTGCTTTATGTTTCATTTTCTTAATATATAGGGGTTTTTATAGAAATATGTCCAGTGAGAAACAGACCAGAAATATCTGCAGAACACAAAGCTATTGCTGTGATGACTGTGGGTCCAAGGACACAAGGTCCCAAGGCTCTGCTGCTTGTCCTCAGTCCTGAAGGGCTCACGTGGGGAACTCGCTGTGGAGTAATCTGAGGCGTGGATTTCAGCTGGCTTGGTGCTGGTTCTCTGGGTGGGCAGTCTCAGGGCAGGGATGTTCCCTCTGCAAGGGGCAGCTGGCTCGGTTTGCAGCCTGGTGGGATGTGCTGGACCCAAGGTCTGTCCTTGGGGAACGAGGGTGGCAGATCCACAGGGACATCCCTTTGTCTAGGACGTGCTGCCGAGCTCAGACATGGTG
This sequence comes from Hypocryptadius cinnamomeus, assembly GCA_013400635.1. Lineage (NCBI taxonomy): Eukaryota > Metazoa > Chordata > Aves > Passeriformes > Zosteropidae > Hypocryptadius > Hypocryptadius cinnamomeus. The sequence continues at coordinate 26,817 of VYZP01021396.1, forward strand.
CAGCCAGCTACGGGGTGGCCACGAGGTGGATGAAGGCAGGATGTAAGGACCTGGGAGCAGATCCTGGAGGGTGCCCTCAGCCCAGCTTGTGTTGTCTGGCATGGCAGCTGGGGCAGGTGGGATTTCTGTCAGCCCCGTGGCGGCCGAAGCCCAGGGGCTGCTGAAAGCACTTGAGCTGTGCTGGTTCTGGCTACATTTATTCTTAATCCACCACTCAGTAGAGTACCCACTTCTAAACCTCTTAAATTTTGCTGGCCTGCATCACATCCTTGTAGTTACTTGGACATGGGACTGTTCCTGGGCTTCTGCTGCAGCCTGCCTGGGAGCAATCCCCTGATGTTTTTGTCCAGCCACCTTGCTGGTTTTATCATAGTTTGCCTGGCCTAATTGCAATGAATTAAAGTTTCAATATTAATGTGTAAATATGCTTGAGAGTCCAGAGGGACAGGACAGATGAGCTTTAAATGCTGGAGGTAATAGGAAGTCCAGTTGTTCTTGGAGTTCCTCCCTGCTCCCAGGGAACAAGGGACAGGACAAGAGGAATCAGCCTGAAGCTGTGCCAGGGAGGTTCAGGTTGGACATCTGGCAGAATTTCTTCATGAAAAGGATGACCAGGCATTGGCAGAGGCTGCCAGTGGTGTAGTCTCCATTTCTGGAAGGATTTAACAGCCATGTGGATGTGGCGCTTGGGGACACGGGTTAGTGGTGGCCCTGGCAGTGCTGGGGAAACAGCTGGGCTTAATGATTTTAAATCCTTTCTCAACCCAAAGGATTCTGTGATGTTCACAAGTGCTTGTGTGGAAGGGTCAAAAAGCCAAATTGTGTCTCCTTTAGCACCAATGCTCCTGAAGGATGGGTAGGGTGATTTAAATTTTGTCCTAACAAGTGTCCTTACAGAAAGCACCACTTGGAAACAAACTTCACAGATCCCTCACTCCTTACCAAGAGCAAACTTGCTGCTTTTCATTAAGCTGTTTGATTGCTATCGAGCTCCTCGTGTCAGTGCCAGAGGCAGCCAGGGCTTTGTGCACTGCACTGGGTAATTGTGCCGTTTCTGTGGCCCGCTTTGGAACAATGGCTCATAAAAATCTTAAGCAGCTATCACTTTTCATGGCTAATGAACTGAGGATCTGGGAATTAGATCCAGAGCCAATTCTTGGATTAAACCTTCTGAGCCCAAAACAAGGCTGTCTTCAGGAATGAAAAGCAAGCCAGGGCTGCTGGAATAGGAGAGTACAGAGTGTGACCTTCAAGATGTGAGATAAGTGACCAACATGAAGGGTACAGCAAAAACTAATCAAGGAGGAGGGATGAATACCAAAGGGCTTGTCGGAGAGTCAGTAATGCAGGCGAGGGGCAGGGGGGAATTGTTTGTTTTTAGATGTGATTTCTAAAAGGCTTTTTTAGCTTCAGAAATATTTGAAGTAAGTGTCCTACAACATTCACATGCTGATCAGGGACAGAATGAGTTTGGTGGCCTCAGCCTGCCCCAGAGAATGGGGAGTGGGAGAAGCCCCCAGCCCCGCACAAAGGAGCGAGCGCAATGGTAATCCTGGGGCGGGTGGGTGGTCTGCTTTCACAGGGAGCTTTCACGGCACATTTCATCCCCCAGACCAATAATATTTAATAACTGCATCCCCAAACCCGCAATCTCCTCTATGCCCTAAAAGCCAAAGTAAATATCTGTACAAAGTATAGATTTCAGCACTTCCTGAGAAATGAGAACATGAAGAACAACTGGAAGAGTTGTAAATAGCAGCTTTAACAGGAAAATTCCAGAATGTGTTCAAAGTAAATTAGCTCCTGCCATGGCTTCTCGCACCCCCCTTCCTGTCCTCCCCCCAGCCCACTTTTATTTGCTTTGAATTTCCCTTCCGTTCTCTTAGTTGACAGCATTTGCACTTATTTCTGTTAGGGAACACGGCCATTCTTTTTTATGGCAAGGTGAAAATAATTTTATTTTCATCACTTTTCCCCCACTCCTGTGATGGATTTACTTGAAAAAAAATAATGACGGTCTTCACAAACTGGCCTGACAGTTGTGATGCAGAGAGTGAGCTGGCTGAGCGGGGACAGTGAGGCATCTCTGTACCTATTATGGCAAAAATCGATAATGCTTTCTGTAAATTGCTCCTCCCAAAGGAGATGAACAAATGCAGGAGACAAGGGAAGCCATCATTCTGTATGAAAGCCCTGCACATTTGGACCAGTGCAATTATCAGGAAGGGCTTTTTTTCCCCTTTTCTCTCCCTTTTTTGGGGGTGGGGGTGGAAAGTGAGAAAGAGTGGGATGCGAGAAAGGAAAGACTTATTTTTCCAGAAGTGTAAATTGAAGGCAGAGATTCTGTGGCTTGTCCAAACAGATTGCTTTGGCACAGAGCAAGGAAGGAATTAAGATAATTTTGGAAGCACTTGTACTCTTTGGATGTCTTTAGATTTCTGTTACACATTCAGACTTAATTTTTTCTGAGACAGCAGTTCCCTTCTGTCGTCATCTGGAACCATGGTGTTAATCCTCCCCCATGCTCTGTTACCCTGAGTGGGAACACCACAGAACACCAAGGTCAGGTTTTTCCTATTGTGGGGGTCATATAAATTCAATATCAAGTGGTATGGAGGGTCATCAGGAACCAAGTAGGAGGAGCCTGTGATGCCTTTACTACTGCAGGGACTGGCTGGAGCAAAGTCATTATTTGTCCGGTAAACAAGGAATAATGAGGAGTATGAGAGGACATTCCCTTTGTGAATCTCTTGAAGAAAACATGAGCTGACATGATCCAGAATGGGTGTAATATACATTGGGTGAGGGTCTCCATCCCTGGGGCACCACCTTGCCACTGGTTTCATGTGAGGCCTTTGGCAAGCCCTGCAGTTTCACCAAGTCTCAGTTCTCCCATCACGCATGTGAGTTCATGATGACGCTTCCCGGGTTAAGGTCTCCACTTCTTCAAACAGCAATAGCTGAGTGCTGATTCTGTCACTGATAGAAGCTCCTCTGCCCAGCAAATAGACAGTCTGTCCTTGTGAGACCCAGAACGTGTGCCCACGTTCTGAAGGAGAAGCATGAAGCACAGCTCTTCAGCAACATGATATCTGAATTTGTGCTGTTCTGTCACCTTTCTCTTAGCCTGACATTGCTGTTTTAGTGAGGAAACAGTGAAAATACCACAGATGAATGAGAAGTACATCAGAGTAGTAGTTTCTTAGAGTTGGAAGACAGGGAAAAGAAACCACAGGCAGGTGCTTGAATTTCAAGTGCCCTGAAGTTCAGGAAGACTTTTTACAAAGACATATTTGGAAAGGGCATTCAGCAAGTTCAGAAAAAGCCATGGTAGGTAAAAGAGTTCAGCACCTATCACCTTGAATTAAATCAGAAGTGAAAGGATAGCCACTGGTGGGAGATGTTCAGCCCTCCACAGTGTGTCTCCGAGCTGCTGTCCCAGGAACACGATGAAATGCCCAGGGCTGTGTTGCCAGATGTGGGCACATATCACCAGCAGGACTGGGGAGAGCACAGTGAGGCTCTCGCTGTGTGGGGTATGTTGAACTAGTGACATCATGTCAGAGGAGTTGAGCTGCTTTTCCAGTGCTAAGAGATGGATGTTGAGTGAAGATGGATAAATAACAGATGGAAAGGCTGGGATGGAAAAGAGAAGGTTTTCAAGAGAAACTATTTATTCACATGGATTTCCTAAATTTAGTTTTTTTAATTAGTAAGTCTTGCCTTTTTATTAACTTCAGTTTCTTTGGCAAGTGTTTTGTTCATAATTTCTAGGTCCCCTTCTGGAGGCCCAATAGTTGCTTCAGAGCCGGAGGAGAATGTGGGAATGAAAGCTGACATTGTCATTCCAGCAAATGGTTTTGTTGGAGCTATTTCATGGTTTGTTAAAAACACAACAGCTGTTTACAGTTTGTGTCCATCTCCTGCGCCCTGCAGACGTGGTGCTGGTGAGAGTCTTTCTGTCCTGTGATAAGCACAGAAGGACTGATGAGCTTCTCATGTCACATTCTCAGAACCTGAGAAACGGCTTGAGTTTCGTCTTCCTAATGCCTCTGGCACGGCCCCGTGTTTGCTGGTTGGGAGATGTGGCAGATCAGGTTTCTGCTTTGGCAGTGGGACGCCGTGAGGAAAATGCCCGAGTGGGTTTGGCAGGGCAAGGCAGTCTGTGAAGGAACATGTTCTGTTGTTCCCACTGTTGGGAGGTTGAGGAATTGTGGTGGAGCAGGGAGTGAGGCCACTCCTCTTTAAGCCAGTGTTCTGTCTCCCTCTCATGGAAGGGAAAAGCACGGCTTTGCCATTTATCTGAGCCCAGGAACAGAACAAGCAAAAGTGATTTGCTAAAATCAATAATTCTCATGTCATCTTAATGCATCTAAAATATTTAAAGGAAATATGTTTAAAAGCTATTATTACGGTTTACATCTACTGCAAGTTTTAAATAATGAATTTGAGAAAGGCTTCTGAAAAATAAGGGTGGTTCTCATAACCAGGAGGCAAGTCTGGGAACGCAGCGGGCTGTGGGTCAGGAAAGGGCAACTGGAAAGGTGACATCCATCACCCCGCTGCCAGCGGCGGGGTGTTGGTGATCTGCCTCTGCCAGCAGTAGTTATTCTTCTGAAGGGAAAGCCTTCTAAACAAGGCTGTGAATTGGTTTTCATGCTCGCATTGACAGATTGGGAAAGCAGTTTGTTCTACCAAATTTAACAATGATATATCATTATCACAACTTTGGGGGAAATCTATAAAATCAATAAGTTTGTAGCCTGAACAGGATTTGTATCGCTTGCTTGCTGTGCTGGTGTCAAAGCGTGAGCATATGGATTGAGTCACAGCCTGAGATCAATGGAATTTGTGGACAGTAAGCTCAATAACAAGCCCTTCTGAAAAGAAATAGATGTAAAAAGCAAATTTACTAGAGTATAAAAAAAAAGCTAATATCTTTTCCGCGTTGGCTGCAAAGTGCTGCTAGGCTGCCGTTGGCTGCTGGTACTTTGAAAGCTGTCTGGGGTATGTGCTCGCAATGCTGAGTGCTGCTCCCGGCTTCCATGCGTCGCATGTACAGTTGGATGCTTCTGTTTGTAGGGCTTGTATTAGGAAACTCGCCAAGAATAGGAGGAGGGGGGAAAAATAGCCCTTTATATTGTAAACTGAATAAAGAATAAAAACAGTCAGTGTGTCTGCTGGGGAAAGACCATGGTGGCTTTATTTACTTTATACTGGCAGGGCTTGCTAATGGAGAAAAATAAAAAGGCATAATTAAATAGTTTAATGAATTCGCAGCTCTTTTGTTTGAGTGGGGCTGGGAATGCATGTTCCAGAGGGCCTCACAAAGAGCTCGGCTGGTAGTGAGTTAAAAGTAGGAAATCAGTCCTTTGAAGGCATTTTTATACTTCATTATCCCAGCATGTAAAATGACTTGTACTAAACGATTGAGGATTTTTTTTTCACTCTCTCTCTTTCTCTCTTCTTTTTCTAAACAAAGGAGAGCATCAGGGCGGCAGGAGCATAATTCCCCTCAGTGTCCTAGAGCCAATAGATCAGCTTGTCAGCAAATTGGTGGGCCTGTACTTATGTTTCAGTAAAATATAGGGCTCTGGGAAACTGTAGTGAACAACGAAACCACAAGCCAACCACCACAGAAACACACACGCTCTAAGAGATCCTGGGGGAACGGGGATGATAACACCTCCCTTTTCACCTCAATACTTTGCAGTAGGCAGATACTCACTTTTAAAGATTTTTTTTTGTGTGTGTATGTGCAGTAAAAAGAATAATGTTACATTTTCCCCCCCCCAGGTTTTTTATTTCTTTCTTGTTGTGGAAGAGTAAAGTGGGATCAGCAAAGGTGGACTTCCTTCCTCAAAGTATGCCAAGAGGGTTTTAATGAAGGTAGTAGCATTCCTGGGTACTGCCCAGGCAGTGTGTGCTCACTGGGTGGCCGTGGAGGTGGAAGGGTGGCTGTGCTGCAGAACCAGGTGCAGGGACTGCTCTGGCCCTACATCTGTGTCCCTGCTGTTCCCCATCAGCCTTTGGCTCTGGCTTTTCAGGGGCTGGTCGTTAGTTTCCACATCTGCAGCATCCCTGGACCATCCTGTGCTGGGCTGTGGAAGTGTGGATGCTCCATCTCTGCTGCCCTGCTACTGGAGTCAGCTTTGAGAGGCTGCTCCTCGTTGTTGTGCTGGCGTTAATGGTGTGGTCACGCTGCACTGCAGGGGGACCCCAGAGTCCTCCTGGGGCTCAGCCTGATGAAATAATTTCATTAAAACAGAGTACGTTGCAGTGCTGAGTAAAAATATGGGCAATTCCTCTTAAACGAGGTGGCAGTGGGAAACCAGACTATACTGAATTTAGGACTGGATCCAAGCACTCTGCTCTATGCCAGAGGGGCCTCGATCATAGATTGCTCTTCTGTCTCTTGGCAAGGACATGGTTTAGCAGTGGCCTTGGCAGTGGTGCATTAATGGTTGGACTTGAGGAGCTTAGAAGCCTTTTCCAACCTAAACAATACCAGAATACTGTGAGTAGCCATTGTGGCTGTTCTGGGTATGGACAGGAAAAGGAAGTCGTTGTGTGCAGCGGAAGGGAAGACCTGTGAGAAGAAACACCTTCAGCAGCAAGTGAAGGTTTTGTCCCTGCCATCCTTGGGCAAAGCCACTGGCTCTGATGTCACCTGGAGCTGGTCACGCTGTGCATGTGAGAGCCAGCTGCAAGCAGCAGGGAGCTTCCCTCCAGGACCTCACCTGGCCCATGGACAGGCATTTACAAAGCATTCCCTGGATTTTACAGCTCGAGTTTGCTTATAAACAACACTAACTGTTTGTTTCTTGTTAAAATTTACCTCATAAACAAATTTTACTGCCTTAGTTCCAGGCAATAATGGTTTAATCCTGACTTTCTCATACCCATAACGCGGTGACTGTAAAGCTGTGGTTGGCACTTTATGGAATTTCTTGGTGCTGTCTCCAGCCATGTGCTGCTCCCAGAGAAGTTTTGTTCCTGGGAGGGTAACCATGACCCTCCCCACCAAGGAGGCTCTTAGTGGGAATGGCATAAAACCAAGTGCAGTGCTTTGCTCTGCCTGGAAAGAATCAAAACAGAGAAAATCCCAAAAGAAGCCCAAAAGTCCAAAATAAAAGCGAGCTCCTGTTTCTGAAGTTTAACTTCCTGATGTACCACTGAGGCTGTTCTGCTATTTACAACCCGTGGCACTCTTCTCGTCCCTCTTGCTGAGTAGCAGGGAAACGCCGTGGAAGTGACTGCTTATATTGATTAGCGAGACAAGAGAGAGTTAGAGACCCTCAGCACTGCCACTTACAGTGGGCAGGAAACCCAAATTGACCAGTAATAAAGTGTTTGAGGTTGGTTGAGGCGGCTCCTGGGGAAACAGCCTCCTCAGAGTGGGGATGCTGGGGGTGGAGAGCTGTCAATTACCCGTGTTTGATGAGGACTAAGTAAACGTGCTCTTAAAGCAGCCTATTAAATGGGAGAGAGAATGTGCTGGGGCTGGGTTCCATTTGCAAAAGTACTGCTGCAAAGTTGGAGGAGTGGATGTTCTTGGACCGTGAGTAAGTGCTGCCATCAGCAATGACTGCAAGCTTGGGCTTGATTTTTCTCTCTTTGTTGTGGCCTCCAGTTGCAGACAGGAGAAAAGTGACAATATTGTTAGTCCCCCATATACCAGTAGTGTAAAAAAACTTAGATGCTTGCTGGAATGTAGAGCGGGTGTGTCAAAGGAAGGCAGAAGCCAAGCCAAAACTGCTTGGGCCATCACAGGCAAAAGGGCAGCAAGTTTTGAGTTTAGTGGGCAATTAAAACTAAGAATAATCAGTGACAGTGAAAGTGTTGGACACCTAATGTAGCAATTATTGGGAATTATTCAGACCTGGAATCTGAATAATTACATAAATGGGATCTTTTTATCAAATGCAAACAATCCTAGTGCAGAGGATGGATGCCAGGTGTAAGGAACCACCTTGCAGACTGGCATGAATAAGTATAAAAATACAGCAGAGAACATAGTGATAAAACCAGAGAGGCCAAATCATCAAATAGGATGCGAGATGTGTCAAAATAGAAAGAATAAGAATGCTAAGATCATGAGGAATGGGAAAATAAAGAGAAGCGTAGGATCACCATTCGGTGGAGAGCAAGGAGAATTTTGCGACAGCCAAAAGTTTCTGTATCGTTTCTCTTGAAGCTGCCTGTTGGACAGCTGTTACCATAATTAATGCCCTTGCCAAAGGGGTGAGATCTGAGTCCTGAAGAGAGAAGAAGCAGTTTAAAGTGTCCAAGAGAGCTGTTGTCAGAACTGCTGGTTTCAAAACTCATTAAAAGAATATGTAGAGCCAAAATAAACTCAGAACTAGAGGTGGCTCATTTTGAAGACTTGTGCAGGGAAGGTGAAATCCTGGAAGACAGTTCAGTGTCCTGACTTTAGACAGGAGTTACAGACCAGTCAAGTAACCTCCAGTTCCTGCTGAAACTCTGGGAAAAGCAACCAAACTATTTGTGAGCACTTGGAAGATGACAAGGAAATTAATAACAAACACAGACTTGACAGAAGAAATACTGTCTAAGCAACACAATAACTTCTATAGCAGCGTAACAGGTGTGGGCAGGGAAGGAGCACTCGCTGTCGTGGATCTCCAGTTTAGGGAGGTTTTTGACACTCCTCACACGACTTTATTTACTAGCAAGCTCAGGAATTTTGGTTGGGATGAGTGGTGTAGAATGGGTTGAAGAATAATTTTGAGGGCAAACTTATCGCTGTCAGAATCAAGAAGGTATACACTGAGTTTTGGCAGGGGTCTGCCCTGCCCCTGGGTCACTGCAGTGTTTGCTTTAATGAGCTGAATCACAGAGTAGGAAATATATTTACTGAGCTTTCAGACAACAGAAAGCTGAGCTAGTGAGTACATTCAGTGATAGCTGCACAACTGAAAGTAATCTGACAGGTGGGAGTGATGGTTTGGCAAAACCAGAATTAAATTCTGTAGGGACAACCACAAGATCTTAGGGAAAGTTTGTGATGTGGTAATGCGTTAATAGTAGTGGTTTCTTGGCCAGTTGCCCTGGTGGTGGCTTCAAACCTTTTGTTATCCTTCTGCTTTGAGAACTGAAATTATTTTCTACCTGTGTCCTCCAGTGTGGTTTTGTTTGTTTATTTAGGAGTAAAGTCTAACACCTTCCATGAATCCCCCGAGGATCCTTGAAGCCGTGTGTTGCATGAAGCCATTCAGTTAGAGGCAGTCAGTGACACTTCCTTACTTATTATTAATTTGTTACAGGCAAAACTCCAGCTCTGTTTTTATGATGTTTGTGGTACTGTGGAGGCTCCCTCTTTTCCCCTTCACTGCCCCCCAAAAGCTCACTTCAGCACTATGAAGTGAACCATGCTTGGAGTGTTATTAAGTAATATTCCTTATTACAAAAAAGCACAGGGCTCCCTTTAATGAGAGCTTCAGTGCTCCCAGCTCGTGTCACTGTCTGGGGAGCCCCTTTCCTTTGTCCGTAATGAGCACCTCCTCATTTGCACTGTCCCTGGATTTATGGAGGGACAGGAGAAAAAAAACTTCAATTTATTATGTCTTAAATGAACTGCTCCCAAAGCAAAACCAAAGAGAGCAGTAAACTGGTGCCTCTGCATTATATAGTTTGATTTTTATGGGGCTGTATCGTGATGTTCTGCCTCACCTAAGCAGGGTGAGCACAGGCTATAATTACCTCTTGTGAACCCCATTTTCTGATAACCTCCCTGGCCTCTCCCTCTTCAGGATGTTGAATCTGTCAGTTAGGGGATTTTATTTGTTCTCAGTGATGGAGCTGGATATGGTTAGAAGCAATAAAGCTCATTTGATATCTCATTTACCTGAAAAAATGGGGCTTGCTCCCTGAATTTGAAACAGGGAAAACATTCCACTTTTGTGCATTTCACTCTACTATACTTGAATTATTTCTGTTAATTCTCTTTCCTTATGTTCATCCTCACCTTCTCTTGCTGCAGCTGCACTCAGTTCCCCTCTTTGGTAGATATTCCTGCATACCCTAAGAGTTAACTTGAAAGAAAACACTTTTTTATTGATGAATCCCAGTTTTAGAAAAAAGGGCTTTAAGGTCAAAGCCTTCCTATGTAGAGGGAACAGGCAGTAACAGCCGTGTTCCTGGGCTGAGATTAAATCCACGTCTCTTGTGCAAGATGAACTGACATAATGGTGTTACTCCTTGCTTTTCTGACTTAAGGAAAAATGTACTAATTCCTAGCATTAAAATGTACTAGGAAAACAAATTCCTTAAGGTTTTATTATAATTCACCTTCTTCACAGGAGTGTTTTGGATAAACGTAACTGTGCCTTTGATGTGATCCATTTAAAATAAAATTTGAGGTGTAAGAAGGTGGTTTCACGATGGTGGGGTTTGTTTGTTTGATTTGGTTTTCTTTTGACTTTGGCTCACCTTAGACTTCCTTGTGTTCCAAAATGTGGAGCCACCTAAAGAGTATTTTTCAGCTGGATATCAGCAGACCAGAGCTGTCTGTCTAACCTATGGCAAAAAGCAGAGATCAATAATAAATGGTCTGGTGCCTTCCTGCTTTTGCTGCATGGGAGTGTTTTCTCTGTAGTTCAAGGGTTATAGAAATTACAGTTGACAAATCTCAGCTACAAATAATATTTCTAACATTTTGCATAAAGTCTTAAAACCTTTTTATTTATTTCCTTTCTCGCAAGAGTCAAATAAGAGGCTTTTACATACCAAGGGAAGGTTTTTTTTAGACTTAAACTTCAGAATATTTTCAATATCTGCAACATTATCTTTTGAATAATAATTACCTCTTATATTAAATTATAAGACAGCAGGATTCAGGATTAGATCTCTGCATATTATTCTAGTGAAGGAAATTATGACAGGGGTCATTTTTTAGAATTATGTAGGAGGGTAAAAGGTCCCAGGCAGCATTAGAAGGGAAGGCGTTTATAATTAAATTGTAATTTAGGCCTATGATTTATAGTTTTCTCAATGAAAAATTTGGTGCTGTAGAGAGATCCTAGGAGGAACTTTAGTGAGATACAACTTAATGAAATAATAAAAAGAGAAATGATTCTGGAATAGACTGTATTGCAGTGGTCCCCATCAGGATGCTGCAGTGGAGCTGCGTGCTGCCACTGTTTCCCTTCGGAACTCCCTTTGCCAGGGCTGGTTCCCAGGCACTGAAGTTTGTTCAGGCTGAAACAAGGCATGGAAGGTTTCAGATCAAGGCCATTTTCACAACAGATACCTTTTAAACTCATTTAGCTCATTAAAACTTAGGGAAGCGTTCCAAACCATACAAGTTGTCAGTTCAGGACAAACTGCTGTTTGTTTTTGTTGTTGTTGTTAGTCACGAGCTGCAAGAAAACCCTGAGCCTTGTTCTTCGTAATTTGTGAAGCCATTAGAGTGTGGTTGCTGAAAATCTGCTCTGAAATGGCACCCACTTACCTAGAAATAGCTCATTTCTACCTAATGTGCAGAGCAGTTTGGAGTTTCAGTATTATTCTGCAGAACAGATAGCTCCTGGAATTAAAAAAAGGAGTATTTTTATAGTTATTTTTATTAATTAACGGGCTAAACTCCTCCCGAGCATGATGAAGAACTATTCTACTGGCAGGAAACCATTAATACAGAAAGGTTAAATGGTTTGCCAAAGGTAATTGAGGCAGTCAGTGACTGATCTGACACCAGGAGCCATCTCTGACCCGATCTCCTCTGGCGGTAAAACTCTGCTGGACTGGTTTGCACGGTGGCCAACAGCTCTGCCTTGGGTTAAACCACATTTAGGTTAGGAAGGACTAATTTGCATTAAAAATTACTTTAAGGAAGGGGGATGTAGGCTCAGACATTGTTTTTAAATACTATTTTCTTGTGTAAACTCAGCAGTTGTTCCTGCAAATGGTAGGAACAGTCTGGCTCGGGCTATAAAAATATCCTTTCTTTCTTTCTTTCTTTTTTTTTTTTTTTTTTGCAGTTACTTGGTTTTTGTGTATGGCTGTAGAAAGTCAACAGGTAAGTTTAGAGCATAGGTTTCAAGATCAGCTCCTGGATTTTATTGTGCTCAGATTAAGGCACTGTATTAATCTTCTGGTACTTAAGTTTTTTGCAGTAACTTGGAATGCAAATAAGTATCTGGTTGAAATAAATGTACTAATAAGCACACTCTAATATAAATGAAATTGTTGAAATTGCGCCTGGACAATGTGTGACGTTTTCCATGTTACAGAAAGATGGGAAGGAGGATGTGACTTAAAAATGCCAGATATGGAACTTCAAAAGAAGGAAAGATCCTGAACCAGCAAAATTCTCTTGTCTCCCCTCTGAGAGAGTCGCTGAGAACTCAGGAGCTCCCTGCAGGTCCAGCAGGGCGGGGAGGGGAAGGGTGGGCTCCCTGGGGGGCTGAGGAGAAACAGCGCTGAGACAGGGAGCACCTGCCTTTGTCATGACTGATACTATTTATGTTTTAAACATTCACTTGAAAATTAGCCAGATATCTGTTTATTTAACTTGTGCACAGAATCCTCCCGAGTATCCAAATTTAATGAAAAAACAATCAGCTTCTTAAAGGCTGTGTGTTCCTATAATGAATATTTAGGAATGTTAAGAGATAATGTTATGTATTGGAAGAAAAAAATCTTAACACAGATTGTTCTTTGGTTTCTGGGTAAATAACAGCTACTTTAGAATTTATCTAAATGAAGAAGTTATGCCACAGGCTCTAGGATTTTCAGAGGGGTATTTCATTTTTTGATGTGTCAAATTAAAAATAAAACTCAGAGTCGCCTTTTCTGTTTTCCAAGCTAACCTGAAATAGAAATGGTTGAGACATAGTTGAAAAAAGGGATATTTCACCCTAAAGAAGAAAACGTTTTTTCTGCTATTTGCAGAAAATGATTCTTTTTCTGTAGTTTTGTGCTTGTTGCTTGCGGTAAGTGTTGATTATGGAAACATTTGTTTGCGATCTGGGTTTTTAACCCCTGGCTGCCCTCGGTGGCGGTGCCGTGTTTGGCTCCTTTGTGTGGGGCGCGGGATGCGGGAGCGGCGCCTTTGTTCAAAGCGAGAAGGTCGCGGTGATAAGGAGAGGAGCGCGGGGCATCCCCACGGCCCCGAGCGCATCACCGGTGTGCGGGGACACCGCGGTGTGCGGGGACACTGCCCGGCCCGGGGACACCGCGGTGTGCGGGGACACCGCCCGGCCCGGGGACACCGCCCGGCCCGGGGACACCGCGGCGTGCGGGGCCTCTGCCCGGTCCCGGGGACACTGCCCGGTCCCGGGGACACTGCCGGCCCGGGGACACCGCGGTGTGCGGGGACACTGCCCGGCCCGGGGACACCGCGGTGTGCGGGGATACTGCCGGCCCGGGGACACTGACCGCTCCTGGGGACACCGCCCGGCCCGGGGATACCGCGGTGTGCGGGGACACTGCCGGCCCGGGGACACCGCGGCGGCCCGGGGACACCGCGGTGTGCGGGGACACTGCCCAGCCCGGGGACACCGCCCGGCCCGGGGACACCGCGGTGTGCGGGGTCATTCCCCGGCTCAGGGCTGAGCGTGGCCCGCCCGGACGCTCCCGGCCCCGGCCCGGCCCCTCCGCCGGGAGCTGCCGCCCTCGCTTCGGCGTTTGTGGCTTCGCAGCCTCGTGTCCCTCGCAGGGCCTGCAGGGATGGCTGCGCACTGCCCGAGGGCAGGGATGGATGGGAGAGAGGGAAGGGATCCTTCCCTGGCAGGGTGGGCAGGCCCTGGCACAGATGCCCGGAGCAGCTGGGGCTGCCCCTGGATCCCTGGCAGTGTCCAAGGCCAGGTTGGACACTGGGGCCTGGAGCAGCCTGGGACAGTGGAAGGTGTCCCTGCC
>VYZP01021396.1:42127-65792 GCA_013400635.1 Hypocryptadius cinnamomeus
ATAGGTCATGTACATTTGTTTAAATGCAAACTTAACAATAAAGTAAATTCCCTAGGTGGAGAATTTGATGTGGTTTGTGCAAATTTTCTGGACATAGTACAAAAAAAAGCCAGCACCTATATTTTACCATTTAAAATATTTATACATTGTCTCTTAAAGTCCTGTGTTTGAAATACTGTTTATAATAAACTCCCTAGGAGAGAACTAATAGTCACAGGTAAACGCTTGGTGTTTGTTAACTTAAACACAAAGTAATCTTTAACTTTTTAAAGAGAAACAGTGTTTCCCATTGCTTCCAGAAAAGTTGTTGCCTTTGTCAGCTTCCTGCCTCCAAATATTCTGATTTTTCACCTGATGGTCAACATGGTCTTGGAGTTCCATGGGCTTCTCAAGGAAGGTGATGAAGGAGAGCAAGCCTTGTGTCACCAGGCTTTGTCCCTCTGGACCTCCATTGGAAATATTAATATGATTTTCAAATAGAAAAAGGCTGCAAAGGTTGCCTAGGCCATTCTGTTAGTGCTCCCTCAAATATAAATCCTAATATGTTAAATTCTGTGGTAGCTGATAAAGGAAGGAATATCTGAGCAACGGGGGATTTATTGAGGTTGGAATTAAAATGGGTATGACACCTATTGTAATTTTCCTGCTATTTCTGCCTACTACAGCTGTGTTTGGTTTTAATTGGCATCTGTAAGTGCTTCTGTAATACCAATAATTTATATAGGGTGTCTCACAGTAGAAGTAGACAAAGGTAAGATGCTACAAACTGCAGCGCCACATTTTCCAGCTGGAGTTGTTCTGTGGAGCGAGGCGGGATCTGAAGTTGAGGCGTCAGCCATTGTAGCACACATAATTTCTCTGTCCCTATTCATTTTCATCCCCGAGATGCATTGTAAAAGTGTAAATCCATCACTAGATAATTTTCAGTTCCATTATTTACCAAAATGAATAGTTAAGCAAGTCATTGTTATTAGTGGGATGCTATTGTTGTTTCGCAGAGATAGGGCCTGCCAAGGGCTTGAGTGATGTGCACTTGAGTGTTCTTTCAAGATCCTTGTACCTGTTTCATTTGGGAGGAGTTTCACTCATGTAAAATCAAACAGAAACAATTTTAGTAGCCTCTGAAAAGAGAAGAAGGGAAAATGGATATTAATGAACTATTTAATATTCTGCAATGGCAGAGATGCAGTGATTTTGCTGTTGACACTTTTGCATGGAATTAAAGAGATCTGGTGGTTGTTTTACTCGTCTGTCTTTGTTCCTGAAAGACTTTTCAGTGTCATCAGATTTGGTTTTGTAACCTGAGAGAGATTTTACAGACGTGCAGACAAGAAAAAAAAAGCGCTTCTTTTTCATGAAATTCATTGGTATTCAAAACATGGTCCTTTGATGAATTAGAAATTTTGGCTAAAGCTTTAATGAGATTTTTATTTCCTGAACTTATGTTGGAAAACGTGTGAGCTGCACAATTCACAATTCTGAATAAGGGTGGCTTAGTTTTTCTGTTCAAGAATATTTCTGGCTTGTTGTTTATTGCTCAATAGTGTATTGATTGGTGAGTTGAGAAGTTCATGATGAAGTGGAACGGTTTAGAGCTGCGGATCTTTACTTTGTGGCGCGTGGCGGGTGGGGAGCCTTTGGCTGGGGGGTGCAGGAGAGCCCGTGGGAGCCGTGCCAGGGAGCGTGCAGCAGTGGCTGTCCCCGGCTCTGCCTCACCTCTGGCAGCCAAGCAGGGGCTGGAGGTGCCCCCGAGCTCCCACTGAGCCTGGGGGTCTCTGCCCTGGCCTGGCTCTGGTGTCCTGCCGGTCCTGAGCTGGGAACACCGACTGGCACAGTTACACACTGGCTGCACAAATGGAGCTAGAGAACCTTTGTGTTTGTTCGTGGTTAGTAGAATCTCTCATTGTGTGGGTGGTTGCTGGGGACAAGTAATTTGGGAATCTTTCCAGAAACTGTCATTGAGTGGTCTTAGATTTTATAACATTCCTTGTGTTCCCATGCTGTGCTACGCCAAAAATTCTCCTGATTCAAGAACATTTGAGTGCTATGGCTTACCACATTTTGAAACTCACTTGTGTTCTAGCATGTTAAAAGTATTAGAAATATTCAGGTAATCATTGTACCCTGTCTTTTAATTTACTTTAAACCAAAGTTTTTTTCCCAGTGCTTACAGAAATGTTTTGTTGTTGACTGAAAAAAAGGATGTTATGGAAGTTTTTTTGTTAGTCATGTGGACAAGACAAAATTCTGTTTTTTCACATCCAACCCCAGCTAAATGTGTGTTTTCCATTTCCTTGTGCCAGCTACTTTCTGGATTTATCCTGAATGAGAAGAGGAATTACTGAATTAACGCCCAAGCAGTGAGTGTCCTGTGTTAGATGCTACAGTCTAGAAGTCCTTCATAAATGGTGAGTAAACCTCTAGCTTTGGATTTCTAAACTGAGTTTTTAGCTTTATTTCAATGAGTTTTAGGTGAAAGCTGTCTGGTTTTCAGCTCTCAGTCTGGAGATTTGTGAATTGTAGCCACAGTGTGATTTGAAGTCTTGGCATGTAGATTATGGCATTCTGTATTTTCAGAACTTATCTCTGTATTTGAGCATTGAAGGCCAGAAATAATAAATGTAGCAATATTTGTGATCTTTATAATTTTATCTGGGCAGCTGCAGCAGTCAGAGATCTGTCTGTGTGAGTGGCTCCAGAATACAGAGGTCTGAATAAGTGGTTTTGGGAAGAAAAGGTTTTGTCCACACTCTTACGCTGTGCTGGGAGAGGAATTTCTGAAAATGTGATATAAATGCAAATCTGTGTTTAAAAATACTGAAATGCCTGTGTGCTAATGCTAGTTGCTTGCTATGGGATGTTTGGGGTAAGTTTGCTGATGATGTAGTCAGTGTAATTTTATTTTGGTGCATTCAAATACAAGATGCAGTATTATTTGAGAGTAGGAGATGTTTCTCTTCATTATCTAGGGCTAAGTGTTGCTTTGCTTCTCTGTCATCAGTGTTATGGCAATCTACTTGCATGTTCACTTTTGGCCAAAATATCCTGAATTGGAGGGGGCTGGGAAAGAAGAAGGTGCTTGTAGACAGGTGTGTGGAATCACTGCAGTAAGTTTTAAATGATGTATGAAATGAAAAATTCCTGTCTGATGCACAGGGCGAGCAGAGCCATTGATGTCTGTGAAATCGCTGCTGCAGAGGCTGTTGCAGAGACTCACAGGGTGGTTTGGGTTGGGAGGAACCTCAAAAATCATCTCGTTCCACCCCCTGCTGTGGGAACACCTTCCCCTAGACCAGCCTGTTCAAGTTTTTCTAATAGTATTTCAGAAATGCCAACTTTTAATTTTTTTATAAAACTCTTCTGCTTTTGAAAGGCAGAAGTCTTTCACAGCAACAAAATTCATTAGAAAAATCTTTCAAGATGGTGCATCAATAAATATCCTGAGGCAGTTCCTAGGTTTGTGTGGGTTTCTGAGCCTGAGCAGCACTACTTTACAGAATGCCATGCAGCTGTGAGGGGGCTGGTGAGCATGCTTTGAACTGTCCTAAAGTGAGAATTATAAAAGTTGAATGATGGGATTCAAGATCAGGAGCCCAGTGGTTTGTTTGAGAGGTGGAGTGGGTTTAGGAGCTGGAGTGGAGTGAGAGCTGGAAAGGGTTTGGGGGCAAGGATGGGTTTGTGTGGCTGATACACAGCAGGAGCTGCAGGGCAGCAGTGAGAGAGAACATTCTCTGTTTCCAGCTTAGTCACCCAAACCGTCCTCCTGCATTTCATGATGTGGCTCCTGTAGGGAAAAATGAAGTGGTTTCAGTTATAACAGACACACAGGGATCCAAAGCAGCATCATCCTGGTTAGCCAAACATCTGTATTTCCTAGCAATTGAGCTTGACACATCTGTGCCAGTCTGCAAATGGAGTTTGGAGAGTTTAAGGAATGTGTGCACAGGTAACTGCATACACTTTTGCATTTCAGTTTTATAGATGTTCTAGAAGTGCCCTTTCAGCTCCCTTTCTCTGTAGACTTTGCATATTTAAGTCTCTTATCAGAGAATTTTGTTGTGTTTTTAAATTGCTGGTGGTCAGGATTTTTTACGTTATTATTGAAAATAGTGGAGGAGAAATAGTTTTTATATTGTGCTACAGGTTCTTTAGAAAGGAGAAAACAGTGTCTGAAGAAATTGAGAACGCTTTCATAAATCCTGCTTTGGTTTTTTTTTCTCTTTTTTTTTTGATTGGGTTTTTTTTTTGTTTGTTTTGGTTTGGTTTTTTAAAATTTTTTTTGCATATTCACATTGTGTTTCTGCTCTCTAAAAGCACAGATTTCCTTCCAGCTCTGCTGTTGTGCTGTGCTGATGCAAGCAAGCTTTTCAGTGGTTAGGAAAAAAAAAAAAAAGAGAACAGCATATAGGTGACTTTTGAAGGCAGCAGCTGATTTGTTTGTTGCCATGATAGTCAGTGTTGCCCTTTTCTTAGTTCCTCAGTATTGTTTCCTTCATTCGGTGTCTGGGGCTTCTGAATTGCCTGACTGGTCCATGCAGCTGAATTTCCCTGCTGGTGAGCTGTCCTGTCAGCACAGGATGCAAAGGCAGGGAAGTGGTGAACAAAGCCCTGAATTCCCTGGTGCTGGTTGTGCTCTCACACCACCCCAGCTCCTCAGCCCTCCTGTCTGCAGGAGTCCCAGAGCAGGCTCCCAGGCTGTGCTCCAGGATCCCAGCCCGTGGCCCTGGCTGCTTCCAGCCAGTCTTCTGTGTCCTGTCCTGGGCTTGGGGGAAGCCTTGCAGAGGTGGCCTCTGGGCTAGGGATCTTTGTGAGGTGTTTCATGGTTGGTTCTTCTGAGGAAACAGCTCCTCCTTCCAGGCCATGAACATCTTCTGGCCTTGAAGTTGAAAATGAAGGTGTTACCTTTTTGATCGTTTACTGTGGATCGTATTTTGTATGTGTTATTACAAATATTAATTAGCCTTTACTTTACTTGAAATGGAGGGGTTTGGAAAGCATATACCATGGAAAAAATGAAATAAGGAGTTATGTGTGTTTGCAGGGCAGTTATGTAGTAGACCATGATAAAATAAGAAGCAATAACATGAATAGACCAGATAGTAATTTTTTTTTTTACTGAAATTGTTTCACACAGTAAAGGACTCTGATTACTGCAAAGCATTTAATACTGAATCTGAACAGGTTTTGATGAAATTTGGGCATGGATCTTAGTCTCTGAAAAATATACCCAGAAAAAAGTGCTGCAAGCTGTTCTTTCTTAAGTCCTGCAGAGCAACTGGTGCTGTCAGCCCATGGAAAATGCTTTTTGCAGCAGATTGTTTGTAAGAAGTGTCGTGCAAGAAGTTTCTGTGCCTAAAGTGAATTTATCAGGCTGTCTGGAAGCTACTTTTTCTTCAAAAATCAATCACGTTATTTGTGACTCTTCTGTATAAGTTACCTGTGGTTTACTGGAACTGGGCTGAGGAATCAGTGCTAGGAGATGCTGTTGATGGAGCAAGAGTTTGGGATGTTACATAGGAAGAACTGGATGACACTGAAGAAGTGATGAAAATAAGGTGAAATCAAATAGAGTCAAGTAAGAACGGTTTCCTGCTGGCTGGAAGGGGTAGTGTTTTCTCAGGAGGAGGGGCCGGGAGCTGCCTGTGGTACGACTGTGCCACCACCACGATGTGGAAAAATCAAGTGCCACTCTCAGACATGCGAAGGAAAAAGTAATTCCAGAGAGGTTTGTAAAATACTGGTGCCGTGGTAACAGCAGCTGGCAGGAGCTCATCTATTTACAGAGGAAAAATGTGAAATCAGGACTGTCTCTTAGTCTGGGAACAATGCAGGGGGATCTCTGGATCTCACCATTACTCAGGGCTGGAACAATTAACACTGAGTCAGGACTTTGTTTTCCTTTAACAAGCAAAGGACGATGGGCCTTTTCTCCTGATGGTGCTCCTGAATGCATTTGAGATAAATGATTTGGTAATCTGACAAATTGGAAGAATAACAAGAAGTGTAAGATTACTTTTTTTTTTCAACTGAAATGCGTTAGAGCCTCTATGACACTGGTAGCAGGTGAAAGAGGAAAACAGTTCTTGAACTCTTTGCTAAATTGATATACTAATCAGAGTGCCTTTTCCAGAAAAGAAAGAAGAGCCCCATTTTGCCTGGACTCTATCTTTGCTATTTTCCTTTTTCAGAAATACAAGATTAGGAGGTGTCTGCACCGATGTGATAAAACGTTCCCATGGAATTGTATTGTATTTTCGCCTTGAGTTGCTGGCAAAATGAAGTTGTTGGCTTTCAGTGCTGCTTTGTTTTTGACCCCTTTTTGTGAATTCTCTGAGGAAAGAAACATATTCCCATCTTTTATAGTAATCAAATTTATCTGGCATCTCTCAGCCTCTTGCATTACTTATGCTACAGTTGACCAGCCTTGGGAAGGGTTTAGCGGGTTTATTTATTTATTGTTCTAAAGTGAAGGTTTTTGACTTGAGGTCCCCACGTAATCCATGGGGATTTGAAGAGAAAAAAAGGAAAGTGCTTTCTGCCATTATTTTGATACAGTTATTTTCTGTGAAACTGTTTAAAAAATATCCCACACTACCCAAAACCTAAACAAAGCCCCCCATTAGTCCAAAACCCCCAAGAAACACTGAGAGAGGGGGAAACTTGATTATTTTAGTTGTGTTGGAAATTCAACTTTGTCAACTTTCTTTTGCATCTTCTGTTTCCCTTGCTGTTTTGTCATCAATTTATTTAGATGATTGAAAAAAGTAAAGGTTGATTATAAGGGAAATCTGGGGTATCATCAATTATTTTGATTTCAAATATGATTTATTTGACTAACATCTGTAAAAGCTGGGACTGATTTAATTTTGTTTTATGCTCATGAAATCCACAGAAGACTGACCTGGCCATCTTCCTCATCTTCTGCTTTGTAAGTCTCACACAGTATTTGCCCTCTGATTCTTTGATTTTCTGCTCTTTGAGGAGCAAACAATGATAGTATGGAAATGTTCATATTACGTTTCAGATGTATATACCCATGTAGAAGGATTTTTTGTTGCAAGAGAAAAATCAAATCCTTGTCACCTAAACTGCTAATTATGTTTGATAAATGTATGGTATATGTTTAATGCAAAGAGAATTTAAGAAATAATACACCTTGTGTAATTACAGCGACCGAGCTACTTCCATCAATCTAATTTTTCTGATTCAGGTTCATTTGCATTGCATTATTTTTATTAAATGAGCTTTCAGTGGAGCCCTGCTCTCTGTCAAGAAGAAGAGTCAAACATTGCACTATTTCAGAGCGCACCGGTCGGGTTTGCAGGTGACACCGCGGGCCTGGCTGCTGGCACGTCCCCACGGCCACGCTGGGGCCACCTGGGCAGGCCCTGTGCCCAGCAGTGCAGCACACCCAGCTCAGCCAGCAGGGCACTGCTCTGCCACTGGCACAGCCCTGGAGCTCTGCTCCTGCTGCTGCCCGCTCCCTTGGGACACCCAGCTGCTGCTGCTGGTCCCAGGGGACACTGCTGAGGTGACAATGAGTGCCCAGCGATGGAGGAGCTGTGTCAGGGCAGCTAGCATATATTTCCCTGTCTGTTCCTCTGGATCTTTGCATGTTTTCTGTCCTTTCTGTCTCTGCAGCACTTGTGAGCTGCCACTGTTTTTCACCATAATGCAGCCTGGGAATTCTCCCATCTGATATTGAGTGCAAACCAGCCTCCCTCGTTCCTCCACCCAATTTCCAAACTTCCAATTAAAAGAACAATAATTTGTAGCCCTGTTTCTAGTCACAATACTGTTAAATTTAGTGTATGTAGTTGCAATTATTATTGAAGGCGAATATAAACTTAGGTTAGTGTATATGTGATTTTATGTAATAATTTTCTTACAGTTACCTGCCGTGGATAATTTCCCATTGGTTGCTCTAGAACAGACTCACTTTTAAAGACAGGACATTGATACTACCTTGGTAATTTAATGTCTGAGAGTTGAAATAAGTTACAGAGAGAAAGCAGGCTTCATATTTGAAAATACCTGTCGATATAGTACCCAAACCTGTTCCCTGCTCTCCCGGTGTGCCTGTGAGGGTGTGCAGACCCCCTGACCAGTCAGTGCTGGAGCTTGTTTGCAGGCACCTACCTGCCTTTTGTGCTTTCCTTATTTGTGAACTTTGGATCACTTCTGAATACCCGCAATCACAACATCTAGGCGATGTTAATTTGCTAATTGCTTTAGGAAACGTGCTTTCCTAACTGCAGGCAGCTGTTCAGAGGAGCCTGTGGGAGCAGCACATTGGCACAGTGCCCTCGGTGGGCCCTGGGGAAGGGGCAGCTCCTGCTGGGCCGTGTCTCTTCAGCTCCGGGATCTCCCTTCCTGAGTTCAGGAGCATGGAAATGGGGAAAATGTGTCCTTTGCTGGAGCTGTAGCACAGCTGGAGGAGTGCTGAGAGGGACAGGAGGTGAGGTTTTGGCTGGTGGCAGCTCCTCGTTCTGGTGACCACTGTTCCATTCCAGGTTACCCTCCTCAAGGCACAGCTTCTAAACTGATTCTCTGGGTGCCACCGGCTGTCTCTGTGCTGCAGCACGCTTGGTCCCCAGCCTCTTCCCCTAAAGACCCCCAGAATGGCCCTGGTGGGAGAGGCAGAGGACGGGAGGTGGCCCCGTTTGCCACAGCAGAGCTTTGTGCATTGCACAGGTGTGTGACTGGGAGGGAGGGACAAACAGGGCTCTGCTGCTCTCCTTGGGAACGAATGTGTTCATGTCTGAATGACGCTTTCTGAGGGTCTCCCTGAGCCACACCTGGGCACTGTGTGCTGCTTTGCTCTGCTGCAAAGCTGAGGCTTCTCCTTGTCTGGGAGTCGGGGTGCCTGCCCTCAGTCAGACACGCTCCTCCCATGGGATCCTCTGGGAAGAGTCCATCAGACAGGTGTGGAATCTTATTTTGTTTAGGATAGTCCTACTCAGTTGCAGATTGAAGTTTGGAGAGTTTCCTTTAAAGGACACTGACTGCAGCTTTTTTTATTTCAAAAGAAGCAGAGGATATTCCACATACCTTCCCTTGGTGTAATGATTGTTAAAGACGTTTTCCCCTTAAAATAGCTGGAATTCATTAAGTCCAATTCATTGGAAAGAAATCTGTGAACTGAGTGTAAATTATTAAGTCTCAGGACTAGTTAAAAATAGTTAATCATGTGCATTAATTCTGTGGAAAACAAAAAAAAAGAGTAAATAATTTCCATTAGTGTAATGGAAATGAGGTAATGGCACAGTTTCTCCAGTGTGTTATAATTTGCAGTTTATTTGAAGAATAAGATTCTAGAGTACTATAAGGAACTCCATACGGTTGTTACTACTGTAAACAATCATAACTATTAAAGTAGAAGGTTTTTTCAGGTCTGCATAGTCACTGAAAATTGTTAAAACTCTTGCACAAAACATCTGATTTTTAGTTTTTTAGGGGTTTTTTTAATGCTAAAACCAATAATTTTCAGCTGAAGAGAGAATGTGGAAAGTAATTGCTAATCAGATGTCCTGGAATAACTTGAACTTTCCGGTTCCTTAGTGGTGTGCAGCAGCTCTGCTGCCGTGTGTGTTTGGTGCTGAGCTCACTGCAGCGAGCTGAGCAGCCTGCGCTGTTCTCTGGGGGAATTGAAGTGGGAGGGACTCGGTTCCCTGCTCCAGGAGCAGGGAGCAGCAGTCTGGGAGTGAAGCTTTGGCACCAGATCCTTCACAAGAACATGAGAGAAACTCTGAAGTGCAGCTGATGGATTATTTCATTGATTATAGATTTGAGGGCCAGGAAGGAGCGTTAAACTGTGTAATCTGACATCCTGGACAACGTGTGCTATTAAAATGAGCCCTTTTAATTCTGTATCAGCTTTGAATCTGTGTTTAAATAGCCCATGTTGTGCTGGTGCAGCTCGTGTCGCTGTTTCCAGGAGGAGAAGCTGTTCTTCCCTCACCACTCAGACTTCGCAGTGTAAATCTTTGAGTTGAAGTTTCTTCCGCTTCGGCTTCTGCACTTCCCAGGCCAAGACATTTTGGATTTGTCAATCAGCTCGTTCTCACAGAACCCCAGACTGGTTTGGGTGGGAAGGACCTTAAATCCCACCCCATTCCATGGCAGGGACACCTTCTACTGTCCCAGGTGCTCCAGGCCCTGTCCAGCCTGGCCTTGGGCACTGCAGGGATCCAGGGGCAGCCACAGCTGCTCTGGCCAAAGCTCTGCATCGTTTCTGCCTGTGCAGATTACTGTGCAAATGGGTTAATTAAATCTTTTATTATACTAAAAAAGAAGGGAGCAGTTTTAATTTTATCCTTCCCAACACTGTCAACCAAAATTGTTGTCTCATCAAAACTAAAATCTGAGTGCTTGTGGTCTTTCAAAATCCTGGAATTTTTCTGTGTCATTGTACCATGGGGAAAGAAATTAGCTCTGTGACTACTTTGGGGTCTTTGTTTGCCATTAAATATGTTTCAATCTAAACAGGATAATACTTGTTTCTGTTTTTGTATAAAACGAAATATACATGTGTTATTGTTTTGACAAACTCGGACACTGAGGCTCTGTGTTCTGTCCTAGTATTTAATGAAATCTTCCAGATTTCTTGGTGTCTTTGATGCTGTTGCAGAACTAACTACCTGTGTAAGAAGGAAAATATTTTGTAACATTAGAAAAACTCTGTAAGGGAAGAAAACGCTCAGTAAGCTATTTCAATGATCTCCAGAGAAAGGCCTGGAAAAATAAATTACTTTCTAAAGTTTGGGATGCACATTTAAAATGAGATCTGGCAATTTTATTGGATTATTTGAATTTTCTTTTTAATTGGTTCAATTTTATTGAACTACTTGAAGTTTTAAGCTATATGGTATTTCTGCTATTTGTGTGTTATTAAGCTTGCAGTTCAATTAGCTTATGGAGCAATTAACAGGGTGTTAGCAAGTGATTTAACAGAGGATTAATCGCTGCCTTGGTCTGGGGTAGAGCCTGGGAGGGTAAAGGCACCTCTGATCTGGGCTGTGCACAGGGCTGACCTGTTTGTCTCTGGTTATTAAATACCTTCTGTGATTGACTCCTGTGTAAAAGAGCTCAATACAGCAACTTCGAGGATTTATTTCAAAAGCGATTGTCTCGTTGGTTTAATTGGACCTGAAAGATGTATTTGGCAAAAATCGCAGCCTGTTTCAATCAAACTTTTCAGGTTAATCAACTATAGTTTTTACCCAATCAATCACTGAGAAAATAATGTTGTTTATAACACTGAATAGGTTATGTTTTAAAAAATATATTCATCAGTAATTCAGAGAAATGAAAATCCTGAGTGCCATGAAAGTGCATCTCTGTGGATGTAATTGATAATGCCTTTGAAATTAAAAGCCTTTATAACAGTTTCCTTATCTGGTATTGCAGTTTCACTGCTGTTCACCAGCAAACCAGATTTTATAACTAAAAAAATTAACTGCAAATCCCTCTGAACTGTGGTGTTGGCTTTGGTACAGGGCATGAAATAATTTTTCCATCTTACCCCGCCGTTCTCCGAAGGTCAGCCTTTCAATTGGGCTGTTACTGTCTTGCTGCAGAGTTTCCAAGCTACGTTAATTTTTGGGCTGCCATTGATGGATGGAGCAGTTGGAATTCTGACACGCAGCAGCCTGACTGGAATGACCTGCAGAGGCAGATGTCGGCCTCTTATTTCATGCCCGTTTGTCAGAAAGAAAAAACAGCTTGTTTTTTTTTTTGAAGCAGTCCTGCTTTTCTACACGGAGAGAGCACTTGTGGGTGGGTGTGCTCTTGATACACGTACATAGAGAGGCATATAAAAAATCACATTTATTTATCATTGCTGGAAAACCTGGTGGAGTCTCTTGAGAATTCGTCAGTGCCCAGTACCAAGGATGTGCATATTCTGGTATTTTCTGCGTTGCAAACCAGTGTGCAAGAATTGTCTTGAGAATTTATTGTTTCATAAAAAGCTTTTATTTTGCCCACAGACAAGCTGAGAAAATGCACATTGTTCTTTTGTGGTACCTGGGAATTTACAGTTTCAAAAGAATTTCCTTTGTGATCTACTTTTGAAGATTCACGCTCCATCAGAAAGATTTTCTGTTCCTTGTCCAAAATTTCTCTGTGAGGATGACACGGACCCTTATTGGGTGCACCAGGCTGCTCCTTTCATGTGAGAGCCAAACCCTCATCCAGAAATTAACTTGGGGAGGGAGTTTTTTCATTGAAATATAAAAAATCAATTTAAAGGACTGATGCAGACAGAAAAAGCTGAACTTTCCCACTTGGCTTGTACAGAGTCCTGAGGGAGAAGTAATTTATTTGGTTGATATGGGTAGAAAAAAAAATGGAAATATTGAAATTAAAGAATGAAAAATCACTGTAACTGTCAGGGTTAAATGTGAGCAGATCTCGGTGAAGCCTTTGAGTGCCTGTCCTGCCTTTGGACTCTGCCAGGGACATGGAGGGAAGGAATTCTGGGGCAATTCTGTCACCTCAGTGGGGCAAATACAACTTTTGCCATTGATTTTGATTGGATCAGAATTTTACCTTATGACCTTTGCTTTATTTCATCATTCTCCAACTGTGATTGCTTTCCTTTTCTTAGCAAATCTTAAATTCTTAGTTTTCATTTTGGAACTAATTCCTTGTTTCTAAAATTCACAGAGGACATAGAAAACACATTAAAGAAAAAGAAGCATAACTTACATCTGTTGTGGTCTAGTTGGAGTCACATAAGAGTCAACTCATTAATCATAAAGGTATGAAAGAGTCGTGCAAATCTGCAGATAATAATAATAAAAAAAATCTATTGTAAAGTAATGATGGGTCCAGGTCCATTTTAGTGACAAACCCAAATAATTTTTAAGGTAATCTTTTATCATTAATGTACATTTTAATACTCAAGAATCCAAAGTTGTGCCTTCATTTAAAAAAAATAGAGAACTGTAAATTGTGAAAATAAGAAAAGAGCGGGAGCCTGATCTGTGTATAATGTAAATAAATAAAAGATGTGTGTTTTTTGCAGCATGTGTCCTTGTCTGCTAAAACAGCATCTCTGGAGATCCTGTGATCCCTGTCACTGAATGCTTGGAATTTCAAGGCTGGATATTTTTAAGGTTTTTTTCCTGTGTAACTGGAACAGCTGAAGTAGAAATGTGGACTTGGTGCAGGGATTATTGCATGGGTTTCTTTGTTCACAGTTCTGTGGAAGACAATATTAAAAGGGCTGACTCTTTTCCTAGGTACTAGCAGTCTTCAATTTCTTGAGTCTTTCAAAGTGAAAGCAGAAAACAGGGAAATGCTGCTGGTGAACGCAGGGTTAGTGCAGGTGGAGAGCCTCGAAATACAAAAAATTTTTAGGAATGTTGCTAACAGCAGTTGGGCTTGCTAGTAATTGCACAGAATCCTTCTTTGCAAATTATGCATAGGTGTTTATTGTAAAATTTCTACTGAAAAATATACAGGACTTATTTAAAAATGAAAAGTACCAATTTAATTGTTCTGTGCCTGATAAAAGAAACCTCCCCACAGCTGAGTACCTTGGGATTCTTCTGAGCTCTCAGGCTGTGAAGTCTCTGGCCTCTGCTCTCAAGTAAAGGGTTGTTTTTCTTGGGAATCCCATCACTAACATTTAAAATGCTAAAAAGTTGCTAAAATCCCAGCCTCAGGTGTGCTGCAGCACTATGACACATGGTTTTCCATTTTGCTGGAAAATTTCTCTGAGTTGCCGATATCCCTAATGTTTTGCCACAGGTGGGAATCCCAGTGTTGCAAATCTCAGGTGTGTTTAAAAATAATTTTATTTGGTATTTAAAAAAGTAAGTCTGTCCACGAGTGTGTGTCATGGCAGCTGTGGCTGCCGCAGCCGGGGCCGTGTCCTTCGGAAGGCGCTTTGGCTCTGCTCTTCTCCTGCTCTTCCATTTGCATGGAATTGTCCCCAGTGATGCTGAATGCTGCAGCCTGTTCACCAGACTTGCCTCAAAGTGTTGCAGATTCTCAGGAGAAGTTGTCATTTCTGTTTCAGAAGTCCCTGGTGGAGACTAACAAAGCCCTTTTCCCATGCCATGCCCCCCGTTCCCACGGAGCAGCTGAGGACATGGACCTTTTACTCCATGGATCCGTCGGGTCTGTCACTGGGGTGTTAAAGGACTAGAAAAAGGTTGATGACATCTCTCCCCTCGATGTTTGGAATGACGGAAGGAAATGGGTCAGTTGAAATTCTCTCTTTATGAGGTTATTACCATAACCAGATGTTGAGGTTTTCCAAACATGCTCCATGGTTTTCTTTGCTCTCCAATGTGAAGGTGGAAGCCAATGACTTTGGACAGCGTTTCTTAGTGCAAAGCCAGGAACTAATGTGGCTGTGCTTCTTGAAGTGCCAGTTAAAGTTGCCTTGGTAGAAATAAACCTTGCTGGGTGTGTGGGGGAGTTTGCCTTCTGTTAGGGACAAATGTTCCCATCCTGCTCATTCAGAAATCCTACTGCTGCTTTGACTTGCTTTAGGTCATAAGTGCAGGTTGATGACAGTTCATGTTGGTGTCCTGGGAGGGTGTGCAGCTCTGAGGAGAGCTGGGGACAGCATGGGTGGGTCAGGGCACGGCACACGTCCTCTCTCTCGTGGGGTCATTCCCTGTGTTACTGCCATGCAGTGACTGCAGTGAGCCGGTCCAGCTCACTCCTCCCACTGCCCTGTCCTTGGGCTCTGCCCTGGGTCACTTCTCTTCCTCACACATTGTCCTCAGAGATGTCACTTCCCAAAAGTGGTACTTCAGGTATTTCCTTTCACACCGATCACCGACTCGCTCTGCTGAGGACCCAGTAGCACCAGGGTGGTTTGGAAAAGGGGCACAGAAGGGTTTGATGGCACCACCTTCCTTGGAGATGAAAAGAAAACAATTTTTCCTGTGCTCAGGAAGAGAGTGGTAGGAGAGCTTTGGGAGCTTTGCTTTGCAGCATGGATGTTAGAGATTCTAGCTGGCTGGAGTCCTCAAGTGGTCGGTGCTCTCGGCGTGGGTTATGGCAGATGCTCCCACGTATCTGCCTGTTATCTCCTCTCATCCCTGCTGTCCTTGTCTCTCCTCTCTACATGCAAAGCAAGGAAGGACATTTTTCCTATATCTGCTTGTGAATTTTTTCAGCAATGCTGACACCACGATGGTGTAACCAGTGGCTGCCTCTTTTCTGAACATAACATGCTGTATTTCTTTCCACAGTCAAGCTTTCTGTGCGCCCGTTGCTGCTGATAAATAAAGAATAAAATGCAGTATCAAGGGCCGCATAGCAAAGTGGGATGATGATTTTTGTTAAATTTTCTTGATATAAGTCTTCCTGATAACCTTCTCATTTGGCTGATGTAGTGGAGCCAGATCAGAGCTGCACTGATGAGCTTTTATTGCCATCAGATGCTGCCATTCTCAGTGTCCATTTTATTGGACAGGAAGTACAGACTGTTCCATGTTCTCATGATTCAGGACATGAAACTTTCCCACCCTTTGAAAGATACAATGTTTATGCAACAGGATCCAGAGAATCAACTTAATAACAAAGATGAGCTCTGAAAAATACCAGGCAGTGTTTGGAGGAGAAATTGACTCCTGGATCTGAGACAGGTAAAATGGGGAGGAATAATTAATTATTCAGGTATCATCCATTACTAAAAGTATCCTTTCACCAAGTCCTGAGAATTGTCTTCCAGTGGAAATTGTACAATTACCTATGGAGTAAATGGTCTAGTGTACATTCATATGTCAAAATGTGCTTTGAGATGTATGTCAGCACTTTTGTGCAGGAGAAGGGAATAGATCAGAGCCATGCCTGAACTACCTCCCTGTGCTGGTGCTCCAGCATCCCATTTCACCTGCTGCAGCTACTGTGAAGTCCACAAAAGGCTGATAAGGCTTCCTTGTTTTGTCAGGCTTCCTTCTCCTTCTTCCTACTTTTCTTATTTCACTTTGTAAATGAAGTGATCAAGTGCAAAAGTTTCCCTTTAAATTCTCTTACACTTTTTAAAGAACCAATTTCTGTAACTCTTTAGTTTGCAAATGAACATCCTTCGTTCTCTTGAGAGACCAGGGTATTGAAACGCTGGGTGAGTAACACCTGCTCAGAGTTGTAAAGCACATATGGACTGTTTTCATGGGAGAGCCTTCAGCTCTGCTCAGGCCAGACCACCTCGAGTTGGCCATCAAATGACTCTGGTGTCCAGTCTCAGCAGACACCAGAGCACCTTAGCTGGGGCAGCCTGCTGAGCAGACATCAGCATTAAAGGAGTTTTTCCTACGAGAACGTGAGAGTCTGCTGGGTGATGGCAGGACCCTGGGTTCCCAAGGGCTGGCTCCTTTCTGTGATGTTTGCACAGTATTTCGCTTCTGTATTGTTTCGAGCTGTGATCTGGAGGTGTTGCACGTGCTGCTGGCTGAGTCAGGGCTGTCAGCAGTCTGAGCAGACTCTTGGTTCAAGGAGAGCAGGGCTGGGCACGGGGGTCTCTGGGTGTCCCTGCAGTGTAACCTAGCACTCAGCTTCCCTTCTCAGTGGTGGCAGCTGCTGTTTGACACCATCTGGCCTCGTGCAGCAGAACTCCAGAAAACTAGTGCCCCTTGGGAGTTGGCTTTGCGGCTTCTTGGCTTGCAGGTTGCTTTTTTCTTCTGGAGCAAATGACTTTGGCTGTCCAACTCCTGTTGCGCAAAGAATTCATATTATTTCTTTTTTCTTAGCTCCCTTTGCGTGTCTCTGACAGATTTAAATAACAGCAAGGCTCCTATTTAAAATGATAACATCCAGGAAATTAAAAGTTAAGCTGTTCCCAGTCCGTAGCTCGGTGTCTCTGCTTTCCCCCTCTCAGCAGTGGTGTAAATGAAGGACAAAGCTCAGCCTGGACTTCCAATTTCCTGGCTGGTGTCTCTGTGTATCAAAGGCTGCTGTTGTACAATGTTCATCCCTGGGAAGGCTTCATACACAAAATACTATGGAAAACTAGAGAACAGTCAGAGGAGAAATTAAATACTCTGCAAAGGTTCATATTAACCTAAATTACCTCAATGTTTTGTTGAGTAAGCAACAAAATTTAGAAACTAGAGTGCTATAAGTAAAAGGCTCACCACTTATGGGTTACTTAAAATTAGAGTTTATAATCTCTTCTATCTTGACAGCTTTGCCTTTGAGTAGTTGAGTTGTGTCATGATGCTGTGTTCCCCTCTCAGCCTCCTGGAAGAGGAGGCCTTATTCTGGCTTCCTCTGAATTTGGAGTGCTCACATGGCCCTGGCGGTGCAGGGTGATGACAGAAGAGGGATTGCAGGTGTTGGGAAGGATGTGGGTGCCTGTGATGTGTTCCAGGGAGTTACTAAATCAGAGACTCTTTAGGAGAGCAGAGAAATAGTAGAGAAAATTAGCAGGTGAAAGACACAAAGGGCAAGTCAGATTTAAGACTAATTAATCTGTTGCTGCAAAAATGTAATTAAATATTTTATGAACTCCTACAAAACACTTCAGTTTCTGGTTAGATAAAGGTTGTTGGCCAAAGAGCCTTGGCAGGGCCCATTCACACCTGAGCTGCACCTTGCTGCCTGTCACAGCTTACAAAATCCCTTCTCTGTTGCTGCTCCACTGATTCTCCCAATCTGGAGAAGCAAAAGCAACAGCTTTTTTTATTGTTTTAAATTCATCATATGACATGCATCTTTTGGTATGAAATGATAGATGAGCTCTCTTTTTTGTATCAATACATATTTTTTTCTGGTTTTAACTTTACCGAATATCTTCCCGGTCTGTTCCCTGGTCAGGCTTCTGGCAGGTGCATCTTTCTTTATTGCTGTGAAAAATGGGGTGCCTTTATTCTTATTAAACTCAAAATATCTGAAATGAATTTCAGATTTATACAGGGAGGTCTCACTATTTGCAGAATGAATCATAAATGCCAGTAATGCAATTTTAAAGAGACGTTTTCTCACCGAAGAAGAAAACTCCTTGAATCTGTATGTCTGGTTTCCCTGCTCTCACCAAAGCAGCTGGGAATTTTCTCTGTATTGTTTGTTGTTTCAATACTCCAAAGCTAAACAGCAACAGAGAAGAGAAAAAATATGGGGTTTTTTTTCTGTCTGTTCAGAAATTTGTGGGTATTTTGTGTTTGAGAGGTACTGGAGTTATCCTCTGTGCTTAAAACAGACCAGCACCACAAGCACAGTCAGTGCCAGTGAGTGGGAGAGGAAGATTGAAATTCCCATTGATTTTCAGGGCTGCGATTCCTCCCTGCACTGTGTGTGCTGCCTGGGAATCAGCACACAGCCCTGGCTGCAGGTGCTTGGCCAGGACAGCACGAGCCCCTGCTCCTCATTCCAGTGGGATTTCCACTGACCAGAACTGCCTCTGCCGAGGGATAATTTGGGACCTTTTTTGTGCCCTTTGTAATGTTGAGAAAAAGCTGCCGTTTGTGGGCTTGGAGGGAATTGGGGAGGGGGCTTGCTTGTTTTTTTATCACTTTGTGGGACTATAAATCTGTTCTTTCCAATTATATTCACAGATTTTACTCCAGAATTTGATCCCTTTTCAGTCATTTTACACTAAAACTGGGAAAAAACCAGTCGAAGCAATTCACAGCCTAATTCTTCCCTTCCTACAAACACCATGTCCCACCTTATCTTTTCCATCTCTTCTTTCTGCATTTCTGAAATTGAGGATCAGGTCCTGCCTGGCTCGTGGCAGCCGTGTCAGCCCGCAGGTGACTGTCCCACCTGTCCCACCTGGCCTGGCCGTGCCCGGCTGTGCCCAGGGCTCAGGGCAGCGTGCCCGTGCTGCTGCAGGCGCTGCCTCCCTGCCTGTGCTCAGTGGGAGCTCTGCACCCCTCGGCTTTTCGCTGGCTGTGAGTCATGCCAGCCATCTAGAAATAATGAAACAGAGGATATTGTTCTTTATAATTACTTGCAACTTAATCAATGACCTTGATTTTATGGGATATGATGGAGTTTTGGCTTTCAAACCAATTCACATGTCCTTTCCTGGGCTCCCTTTCCTCCTCTGTCACTGTCTGAGCTTGTGGCAGGTGCATTTTTCCTTTCTTATTTTCTTTATTTTCCTTCCCTATTTTCTTACTGCCCTAGATTAAAAAAAACCCAAGCCTTTCCCATATTAAACCTGCACAGTGAAATTTCAGTTTATAACCAGAAGTGGCTCTATCTGGAGCAGTGAAGTAATAGTGAGACTTTTTTTTCTTTTTTTTTTTTTTNATTAAATTATTAGTGACAAATTTACTTGTCTGCCAATGTGTTTTTCTTGAATTTTACTACAACATCAATACTTGGCTGTTTTATATGGGCCCTCATTTACCTGTCTTTGAAGGCAGTCACCCCTCTGGGAGCTTTGCCTGTCACTAACATGCACTAGGAAGAGTCTTTAAGTTTAACATTTGCTGTTTTGAATCAGAGGAAAAAATATGTTGCACTTTAAAAATATAATCTGTTTTTCCAACCTTTTAGTGTGTGCTGGCTCTTTTTTAGAGACCAAAGCCGGTTAGGAGGGCAGAGGAGATTCTGGTTTGTCAGTGTAAAGGTGTTCACCAGGAGGGACTTAAACTTCCCTGCTCTGGTACACCTTGGGTTGGGGAAATGACCAGATTTTGCTTGTGTTTGTGTCTGTTCAGGAATCCAGTCTGATGCCAAAATAAAAGCAGATGGGAAGAAAAAGTCAGACTGGGATGTAAATTCAGTGAAATTCAAAGTTCTTCCAATTGCATGAGAAAATACAGCCATGAGGCATATGGAAAACGATTTAGGCTTTTTCGAGCAGTCCCAGCATGCTGGGAGTGAGGGTCACTTGTGGCCTTTTAAAACTCTTTAAAGTCTTTGTCTTCAACTGCAATTAGTGTTAATTCCAAAGAAATTAATGTTTCTGGATTTACTGTGCTGCAGTAGTGTTTGTGTAAGCACATCAAAAATATTCTGCTTTTTGAAACAGAAGCTTTTGCAGTCAGAGTTCACAGAATCCTGGAATGGTTTGGGTGGGAAGGGACCTTAAAGCCCATCCAGTCCCACCCTCTGAAGAGATTATGAAGGTACTACCACAGAGTAGTTTAAAAAAGCTTTAATCAAATTCCTCTCCATTTAGCAAAGCAGCTGATTAAAATCAGCTTTTAAGTGGGACTTTGGTTAGACTCTCCAGAATAACTTGTGCTCTGAAAGGGAGAGAGGGGATCTCTGAGTACAGGTTTGTGGGAGGACGATGATGGTAGTGCCAGGATAATTCACTTCCACTGCTGAACACAACAGGACTAAGAAACATGCTAAGAGGAATTATACTAATTTTTAATCTTTTTAATTCTGTTTATAAACTGCTGATAAATTCAATTTTTCTTTCACATCTTCCCTCACTCTTAAATATTATTTCAGAGACTTTGCTTTGTACCTTTGGCACTGGGACTGCCTTAGATCCATGAGAATTCTGTGGGATAAGTGTTACTTTCCCTTGTATTATATCCAAATCTTGAACAAGCAGCAAAATGGAGCATACACTTAAGATGTACCTCATAATTCATTTCAATTTATTCCCTCACCGAATCAAAATGATTATATAAATCAATGCAATTTTAAACTGATTAACCTCAAACCCTCTTAATAAGAAAGTGGGGGCCACAGAGTTCAGGGGATGTAAAATGCCTTTGTGTTGGTTTGCTGATTTTTTTATCCTAGGACTGAATATAGAAGGTGCCTATTATTGCCATCAAATATAATTTGATGAGGAATTTATATTCGTCAAGGACTTCTTTAGATGTTGCTGTGCCAAAATCCAATGTCAGTGCAATGTGTTTCAGCCCAAAAAGAAGGTGAGGAAGCAAAGGAGACCTTGCTGCTTCCTCGGGGTTTTTTACTATACACTGAATTTTAAAAGAGCTTTATGCTTTTTTTGAGGGCCTGGTAGAAATTTTGGAAGGATTACGTAAAACTGTTTCTGATGAGTTCCTCACTGCTCTGTGAGACTGTCTGGGAAAAGGGCTCCTTTTCCTCTTCCTTGCTGTGCTGCTTTCCCCACGTGCTGGGCTGAGGGTTGGACTTGAGCATCGCCAGGGTCTTTTCCGTCCGGAAGGATTCTGTGCTCCGTGCAGAGCTCACAGCCCAAGCCAGCTCTGAGTAGGCAAGGACCAGCAAAGCTCCAGTGTCAGAGTTTGCCTTTGCTTCCTGCAAAACCTGCTGAGAGAGAAAAAGTGGGAGCCTTCCCACCTTGTGTTTTGTTTTGGCACTCCAGCACCTGGGACGGGAGCTGCCTGTCCAGCTGAGCTCTCAGTACATGGCAATGGGCCACTTCAGGCTTTTCTGTGGGAACTTGCAATAAAACCTGGGTGTCCTTAAGATCAGCATTTATGTGTTTTCTTCGTGTTTTGGACAGCCCGTTGTTCAAGGGGGTCGACTTGTTGGTGAGCAGGGCGAGCCCAGTGCTGAAATGTGGCTGGATGTCCCTGTTTGGGAGGGGGGAGGTGACACTAATTACATTTTGGGAAAGGGGAGGTGATACTTAGGGTAATTACATACTGCAATGCCGCTGCTGCCAGTGACTAATTGAATTGGGATCAGGCTCACCCAGGGTGGAGCAGTGGCTCACGTAAGCGAAACGCTTCTCAAAATCCAAGCGAGGCAGTTCTGAATGGAGCAGTCACCTTGGGTGACGTCTGTGGATCCTGCTGGGGCTCGCTCCTCTTTCCATTCAGAACCTGGCTCACCTTTGCAGGACAGGTCTCTTATTAAAGCTTCAGCCTTCTGTGCTTGTGCAGAAGATGTGACCTCATGCTGTCTGCCAAATACTGTAAAGAAATATATTTCAATAATTGTACAGTAAATAGTTTCCTTATTTTGGCATATAATTGTAAATTCAGATGGAAGTTTATTAAAATATGTTTTTCTTCATCTCCCCTCCATCTTAAATGTACAAGGGAACCTGGGTGGGAGCTGTTTTTCCTAAAATACTTCCACTAAGCTATTTGCTTGGAGGAATATCTGAAGTATCAGTGAAGAGTCCTGTTAATATATTAAGGATTATTTTTATCTCAGGTTGCAGAACAAACAGCATAATTAGGTCTGTTTGTTCTAAACCTTTGTGCTTGCTCGTTCTAAACTTCACCTCTGTTTCTGTCTTGGGGGTTTTTTTGTGTATTTTTGTTTTCGTGGGGTTTTTTTGGGGTTTTTTTTTCCCCCTTTTATTATGGTTTGAAACACAAAATATTTCAGACTCTTAGTGCCACGTTGTCCTTTGTGTTCCTGTTTCAGGTATTCTCTCTCCCTGTGTAGCAAACACATGTGTGTTTATCCCTTGCTTTAGCTCAAGATGGAGGGTTATGATGAATCCAGTTGATGCAGAAAATGTCCGGATCCTTGGGCTCTTGGAGCCGTCTCATGCTCGGTGCACACGGACTCTGAGCATCCCTGAGAGGGACGTGACAGCAGCCCTGACCTTTCTCTCCAAGTCATGTGGGGGTAGGGGCAGAATTAGCACCATCCAACCACATTTCAACTTGTTTTAACTGGTAACTTCCATATTTACAGACCCTAATGTGTTCTGGAAATATAAAATCCTTTTTAGCGAATGTGGTCACATGTTCATTTAAACGAGATTTTAAAATTTCACCTCTCTGTGCATAACAAAATGCCTTTAAGATATTTTACTGACTGGGATAATGCTCCTAAAGGTCAATACAAATATTTAGCTTCTACTTTTACTTGCGCTGTTTCGCAGGTTGGACCCGTTTTTAATTTAGAGTCATCTCAGTGAATATTTTAAGGACTCTTTAGACGGCTTGTGGGAAGGCAGGAACAATAGGTCCTACATGCAGGAAGGTGTTGGTTATAAAAGGGCTTAAATTGGCTTTAGTGTAACTGGAAACCAAATAAATGGTGCTGGAAACTCCAGGAGGAGCTGGGGCAGGTTTTTCTGTAGTCCCCAATTAGTGCCATTACAAAGTCTAATGTGCCCAGCGTGGCCGGCAGCAGCTGTGATTGATACAAAGCTCAGCCAATCGCGCCGGGGCCCTGTCAGCTCTCGTTAGGCTGGGATCAATTACCAGGATTTCAGACCAATTTGAATGAAAAGTAAAAACACATTGTTACCACAAATTTCATCAAGTGAATATGCTGTATAAGGAAATAGATCAGCTATGACCTCTTTGACATTTTCAAAATGTTTAAAAGCTGAAGTTAATTCTTTGTGATGTCCTTTCATCTTGAGTTGACAACAGAGAGACCTGGAGTGGTGACAGGCCTTGTCAAGTGGCTCTGCCTTATCAAAAACAATACCCTCCAGATCTTTCAAGCCAAAAATTCTAATCTAAGATAATTGCAGTTACAATTTCATGAGCTTTTCTGCCTTTCCCTGAACCATTTTTTTGTGTGAAGTAGCAAATGTTTTCTTTCCCTCAGTGCTTTTTTTCCTGTGAAAGGTGTGATGGTCACTGAGGGTGGCCGTGGTGGGCATGAAGGGGAGCCCAGGCTGCCCGGCCAGGGCCAGGCAGTGCCTCAGCTGGGTCTGTGCCATCGCTGTGTCATCCCTGTGCCATCCCTGTATCATCCTTGTGCCATCTCTGTATCATCGCTGTGTCATCCCTGTGCCATCCCTGTATCATCCCTGTGCCATTGCTGTGCCATTGCTGTGCCATTGCTGTGCCATCCCTGTGCCATCCCTGTATCA
>VYZP01021399.1:0-20836 GCA_013400635.1 Hypocryptadius cinnamomeus
TCTCTCCCACGTCCTCGTCCCCCGAGAACCCACTCGGGTTTCTCAGCAACACACATGCTGCAGTTAGTGATTTGTTCCTGCAGAACAGTCTGTATCTTAAAATTGCTACAGAATTTGAGCTGGAAGCTGTATTCACCTCCTTCTATGCCACCAGCAGTTTCAAGTCACAGCCTAACTAATCCAGGCTGCCACTGAAAGCAGATTATTGCTTTTGAAATTCACTCTGCCATTTGATAAAGCCTCATTTTGCAAGCTTTTGGAGAACATCACAGAACTCCCTTTCATATCTGATGGATTATCAAAAAGTGTATTTGACCAAACAGGCCAATCTTGCCTTCCATCAACTCAGTGAGACCCTGTTACCCCCAAGGGAAAGAAAACAATTCCTCTATGCTTCTGTTCTCTATTTTGGAGTCAATATAACTATGAAAATATCTTCGATTCTCTTTTTAATGCATTAACAAATTATTTAAATAAAAAATTGATTGAAAATATCACTGAT
The DNA here is from genome assembly GCA_013400635.1 of Hypocryptadius cinnamomeus. Taxonomy (NCBI): domain Eukaryota; kingdom Metazoa; phylum Chordata; class Aves; order Passeriformes; family Zosteropidae; genus Hypocryptadius; species Hypocryptadius cinnamomeus. The sequence continues at coordinate 503 of VYZP01021399.1, forward strand.
CTAAATTCTAACCAGAAATATTTCTTAAAATTAGCCAAATACACATCAGTATTTTTTCCAGTACTCATAGGTCTTGTAAAAATGTATCTATATTTCCACATTTAAGGTTAAGTCTGTTACTTAAAATCAGTTTTAAAAGATAGGGTATTTCCCTATGTAGCATAGATTCCAAAGGAAAGAATTAATCCATTAACAAAAACTGTACACAATTTGATCTGCCAGAAATTACACAGGAACTTACAGTGACAGTTTTTTGCATGTGTGAACACATCTCAGGTATCAAGACAATTACCTGGGTTTGTGGATTGCAGGGAAGGGAGGGGAAATCAGTGTCTGTATCTCAATCAATGAGGAGCCAGCTCTGTGTACCTTAATTATTGGTATCAAAATTGTACTTTAAAAAGGTTTTCCTGGTAGTAGTGGCAATAGCAAAGGATGAAATGACCTACAGGGAGCCTGCTGATTTCACTGGGTTCAGTAAAGAGGCGCTAGAGCCATACAGAAGTGAGCCCCAGCACAACCAGGCTGGTTGGCAAGACAGTGCTGCCTTTGAGACAACAGCTGGATGCAGGAGAACTGCCCACGCACCTGCAACTGACTCAAAAAGCCTTGGGGAGAAATAGGTGTGTCCTGACAAACTCATCAGCAGCCTCCAGAGCCCAGACTTTCCACTGCAGGTTCTATTTGCAAATAAACTCATGGAACTCTCTGCCCAGCGTCACTCTCACTGCCATCATTTGTGTGCAGAGAAAGGAAGTGCCTGTCCTCTGGACTCAGCAGAACTCATGCATTTTATGGGCAATAAAAGGAATCCTTGTTAGTAAAAGACCAGGTTAAAGGGAACACAAAGCTCTCAATCACAGAACAAGAGGGTTCCTTGTCCAGTTATTCTCAATTTGTGCAGCTTTAGCTGGGGCTACATCCTGGTGATCAGCACCAGGACTTTAATCAAATCCCTGATTTGGGGAGGGATCAAGCAAGGGGTGGTTGCTGGGGCCAGCATTATTGATTGCAGCTCTGAGGTGAGGCAAGGCTGTATTTTCCAGCTGAGCACCAGCCCAGAGTCCCCTCCTAACGCCACTGTCCTGTCACAAGCTGTCACCCTCTCTTTCTTGTGTCCCTGAGAGCTTTTCACTTACAAGTTAGGGAACATCTGTGCTGTAGGACTTTGCAAAGTGGGAAACTTGAACAGGCAACTCACTGGATAAAACTTTGACCACCAATATATGAAACAACATAAGTTACTACAAAAATCCCTAAATATTGAAGTATTTCACCATTACTTGAGTCAGAATTATTTACAACTTAACTACATCAGGATTAAAATAATAGACACATGTACCTATGAAGGGGGAAGAAGAGAGAAACCATGCCATGTTTTTTAGTTTAACTTTAGAATTAGAAACCAAGATCTTTTGATATAAAAACTAAATGGCTAAATACAAGCTGCTTGATTTCCATATGTGCCAAATACAACTTTAGTTCCTCTCAAAATCAAAGTCAGATATAAAACCTCTGAAAAATACCAAACTGGACAAAATCTTTATACCAGAAGCAGAAATAACTAAATTCTATTCCCTTAAAGCTCAAACGACACAGAAGTACAATACTGTGGGGCAGTGAGATACCAAAAAACTGTATTCTATTCTATATATAAAAACTGTATTCTATTCTCAAAAGACTATATTGTAAAAGACCAGCCTAGTGAGGGTCTGGGTTTCTGACTTCTGTCCTAAGACGCATTCTCATTATGAACACAAAATGTGTTTTGTTCCCCACTTGCTCTGCAAAGAATCGGGAACCTGCAAGTAGGCTGGGTTCCTTTTCCTGTGCCCATTGTCACCACTCCTAGAGGTTTTCCAGTCCAGCTTCAGCCTCCACAGCACCTACACAATGCCAAAATCTCCAAAACGTGCCCTGGCCTGTCTGCAGTCTCAGATGTGCCACTGAACTGGCCCAGTCCTGATTTGTTGGAGCTGCAATCAAGGTCCTGTACACTTCACCTGCCTGTGCATTAGGGGTCTTTCCAGGACAAAAGAAGACACATTTTTGGTTTGAAACACATACCACTTCTTTGAATGAAGGAAAAGATCTGCTTCATTCACTCTTAAAAGTAAAAGAGTAAATGTTTGTTTGCCATTTTCTCTACTCACATTTTTAGGGTTTATTCTTCTCTCAAAAAAAAAAAATTGTTAGTTATAGCAGATACTTATCAAGGGCTGATCTATTGAGACATTTGTTCAACTAAGTAGAATAAAATAATTCTCACAGTCCCAAAAAACCTCAACAAACCTGAAGGTGTGTCTGTTGCTCACCTTGCCCCAGCCAGCTCCTACTCTCAGTAGAGAAATGACACTTCCTCCTCCATAAACAATGTAAATAAACCCAGAGGTTAACCTTGACAGCTTCCAGATCACAGAAGTCAGGAAGTTCAATGATTGCAGCTTTAATTCTGCATTATGTCACCCAGGAAGGTGCATTGCAATTGCCCCTCTCTATTCTAAAAGGATAAAAAGAGCTGACCTGCCGAGATTTAAGCCTGTAGTTTTAGTTAAAATATACAGAACAGAGTTCTGTCACAGAACTATAAGTAAAGATATCTGAGGACTTCGGAATTCTGAGACATCATCTGTCTCTCCAAATCACTCTTTTGGTTATCCACATCCTACCGAGTGGCGCTACCATTTTTACATCGATTGTGCAGTCCCTTTCCTATCGTATTTCATTCTTCCAAACTCTGCTGTCAACCACTTCATTATCTTCATTAGAGTCACTGTCAAGAGTGAAAAGCATGAAAGGCTTCAAGTAACATCTTCCTAAACCAGCCCCCTTTGTGCTGTGCAAGGCGTTGTGATCTCACACACCAGATCTAGGCTCAAGCAGTGAAATATCAAGAGCATAATTCTTGCAAATTTCTGAGTATCATAAAGTCTTACTGTGCATATCATCCAGACTGTTATGATGTTACTTCTGCCTTTTGATATGGCAATCAACAAACGTTTATATCCACATGTATAAGAGACATGAATAAAAGATGAAAGACAAATACAACAACACAGATATAAAAGTAGATCTGATACATATAAGCATTTAGGGTATAAAGTATATTTTTTTTCCTGTATCATTCTGCCTAGTCCATCCAATCAAAGACAAAATCCAGCTGAAGGAGTGACTTCATCAATTTTCCTCAAGACATATTTATCATCAGAACTGAATTAAAGACATATTTATAATCAGAACTGAATTAAAATGTGTCCCTTTCTTAATCTCAAAGTGACGTATAGCAATATTTCATCCTCCTAACCAAAAAGTCCTCTTAAATTTTTGGGGAGACAAGACCTGTTCAGTGGAAAGGTAACAATGCTGTGACAAGCAAAGTTGTACAAGGACATCAGAGTCACAGCAAGGTTCTCCTGTGCCTCCAGCCCTGCCCTTCCCCCTCAGCTCTGGGAAATACAAACCAGGGAAGAGCAAAGCGCTGAGAGCAAGACCTCCACACACACACAGAGACAGTGCCCTGCAACCCTGCCCTACAGAGAGACCACAGCCCACTGCAAAGGCATCTCAGGTTTTCCTGAACGAGGAACAAAAGCCAACAGGACCACACGGTCCCACAAGTCTTACCTAAAAAAGTTAAATGTACAAATTAAATAATTTTTTACGCTGTTTGCATAACTGTGAAGTAAAAACACGTTTTAGCAAGAGGATGTTATATGCAAAAAACCCCAAAAAACTGACTTTAAGGGATGTTATTTCTAATGAAGAACAACAGGGTAAACAACCACAAAAGTGATGTTTATTCCTACCACTACTAAGGTTTTTTCCGAATAAACTAGTAAAATTTATGAATCTCAGCAGGACAGAAAAAAAAATTCATTACAGAAAGAAGCCACACTGTTTGGCTGGCAAAAAGAAACAACCAAACAACAAACAGTATTATGAGATATCCATTTGTTACACTCTCATGCCAGGCAGATCTGTCTTCAGACAGTTCTTGCACAATCTGAGTTGCTGAACAAAGATAAAATGGCATGAAAACTCCTCCTACAGCCATCACAACCAAAGTTCACCTTCACAATGATGACACTTTTTGTTTTCTTTTTTCAAAACCATATAAAGATAATGTCATCTCTCCTGATACTGCCAATTCAAAATAGGACTTGCTGGAGAATTGCAGAGCAGAGACCTGCCAGATAACACTGATACTGCTGATTTTTCTCACAGAAATTCTTCACATGAATAAAGATTTTTTTTTTTTTAATGGAGACTAGATATAAATACTGGAAGAGGTCTGAGAGGAGAAAATAAAAATCCCACAGAATAAACTTATATTTCTCCCATAAAAAGAACCATTTTATCAAGATCTTCCTTTTCACTCTTTGCCCATCACGAAAAACAAACAGAAATCGTAAGAAGTCCAGGAGATGGTGGCCTCTGACAGCCACAAATCTTAGGTGGAAGCTGAGACTCCCAGCTTGAAAAAATACTTAAAGTTACTTTTGACTATTCACATTCAAAACATTGATTCTAAATAAAGAGCAATATTCTCTAGGTACCTACTTCCAGACAGTGTGCATTGCACAACTGAAATTCAAGATGAGTATCTCCAAATTTCCACAAGCTCCTTCATTCCCCTTTCACCTCCCCCTGAGCACCTTGCCCAGGCTGGCCCCGATTTCCACACCTTGGTAAACCTGGATCCACACCAGGCTGGGGACAGCACCAGGGCACAGAGAACAGTGCCCAGAGAAGCTGCTGCCCAGCTCATGTGCCCTTCATAGGAATAAAAGGCTGAAAACAACACAGGTATAAGAGATACACTGCTCCAAATCCATTTGCTCCACTCTGACAATTAGAATGATAAAATAAAACTTTCTCAAGCTCCTTAAGCAAGGAGTTTTTGGTATGTGGATATCTGCCTAACACACTGGGTCCTACCTCAGGCACTGTTGGCATGAAATAATTATGTGAACAGACCCTTAAATAACACAGATGAAAGAAATATACAATGGAATTACTTTGGCATACTTGGTAAAAAAAAAAAATATATATATATTAATCAACAGCTTTAAACAGATTCTGCCATTCCCAGAATCAAGAGATCTTCAAGTAACGTGCAGACCAGCAGTGAAAAACACATTCTCTTCAACAACAAGAATAGGGTGCATAAGAGAGTTAAAATGAGCTCTTGCCTCACTCTGACTGCTGGGAGAACCTTAGAAGCAATGCACATACATGGCACCTTAAAACCTACATATGAAAAAGCAAATGCACGTGACAGTCCCCCTGTAAGAGAAATAAACTTTCTGATAAAATCATTTCCTACATTACTTAGCCCAATGGACAAAATCTCTTTAAAATGTCAGGTTTGCAAATCCTCCTGGATTGGTTCTGACAGGAGTAAGTTTTTAGTTTGCCTCTGAACGAAGGTGCAATGGCAGAATTTGTCCTTTTGTGACTGTATTCTTCAGGTTTCTCAAACTGGAAATCCTTAGAGCACCTAAATTCATTTCTGACAGGAGCATTCACTTCCTTCCTAACTCTCATCTGAGCAGTGCAGCTCAACTTGGCACCAACACCACCTACCTCTATTCAGTTTTCATTCAGCTGGGTCAGAGTTATGTAAAGTCCCTGTTATTACTGGGGGAATGGGAGATGCTTTACACAGTCTCCAAGTCACAAAAACACCAACCAAACCAACCCACACAAGAGCATTTCCTTACTTTAAAATAATGACTCAGATTTTGAAAAGTTTATTTTACTGGAGAAAGCATGAATATTATTTTTTTATTATTTTTCCATATTTAGGCATCTCTCCTAATTTATTTCCCACACTTCATTTTGTCAAGGACACATCAAAATCTTGTTTTGAGGTGAAACATATTGCTGGTTATTTCCAATTAATGGTTTCATCTGGAGTAAAATGAACTTTCAGGGCTCAAATGTGACAACTACTTGACAAAAACACACTTTCCTTCAGCCCTGGGTAATTTTTTCTCAAGAACATTTCAGTCAAACATTTACTAAAAGCTGTATAAGGACAGAGTGAAAAGGGGGTGAGCCAATGCATGCTCAGGCTGAGATACAGGGTTAAGGTCTGAATTAAGGACTTACAGAAAGAAAAGAAACCAGGAGGAAAAGACTAGCCCAAGTCAGTGACATTTATCATTCCATGTTTCCTCACTGACTCTAGCAGTTTTTCACTGGCCTCTTTAGGAATAGGGTAATTGTTATTATTTTCAGCCCTTTTTTTATAGTTTCATTAAAGAAACCTCTTTTTCAGCAACTTTTTCAAACTTTCTCACTACAGTGATAATAACCACAGATAATCTGAGAGAACAAACTGAAAGAAATTTTAAACAACCTCTTTTTTCCTAAGAACCCTTTTCCCACCTCAGAGGCACCTTCTAATTTGCAGTAAGAGTCCTTTTAATTTCAGCTGACCTCTTAGACCTGGAGCTATGTAAAACTCAACCTCTGTTTGGTATTACACTGCCATGGTAACCTTCAAAAAGGGCATTACAAAAGAGTATCACACTGTAGTAATAAACTGCAGCTCATGTTTACGGCACGTTCAAACAGAAGAATTTCCTTAAAACCCTTTTGGAAAGGGAAAAGGGGAAACAGGTGTAACCATGGGATTACATTATTAACTGCTATCAAAGCCTCCTGTACTGTACAGAAGAGTAATAGATTATTATCTCAATGATATTAATCTATTAAAAGAGTTTGAAGATTCACAAATTCCTGTTTTAAGTCCAGCTATTGATGTATGTGCAAGTGATTTCTGTTTTGCCATTTTACTTATTTGTCTGCTGGTCCACACTGTCATCATTGCTACTATGCAGATTCTGGCTCAAATGATACATATTTGACCAGAAGAGCAGAAATTCCCTAACACTGGTGCCTTTGGAAACTTACCTTAACAGAAACAACACATAAATTAAATTCTTAAAAAAAAAAGTTTAGTACTTTCACAAACCTGGTTATTCTCAAATTAATAGCATGATCTTAAAACTATGGTCCATGTATTCCCTGCTTTGATGTGAATGTTTTTTCCAAGGATAGGACTCAACACTACAAATTCTAATCTAGAGGGGAAATAAGGCAAATTCATATGCCCTTAGAACCACCTAAAGCACTTCTTGTACTCTACATAACTCACAATTTAAACTGCACACGTGCACAGAGTCATAACCTGTCTTTCATTTAAATTGTCAATACTTGAAGCTGCTCACTTCAGGAATATAAAACTTCTCAGGAATTTCACTGGGTAAAAGGGTCTGGCAGTTGCAGAGACCACTATGAGAATTTCAGTTCAAGTTTTGTTTTGATTGCTTGGTTGTGGGGTTTTTAATGTCTGTGCTGCCAGGAATTGGTCAGAAAAGATCCATCAGACAATTGTGTTTCCATCCTGTTAAATATTTTTCCCATTGAGGTCATATAAAGTTTTTTTCTGAATGGATTTCTTTTCCCTCCACCGAGTCCAAGCTGCATTTTAATAAATGCTTCATGATGGAACTTCTGTCCCAAGTTACACAAGTTGCACATCTTTCTCTCCAAGCTTTTTCCAGCCTCTCAGCAATGCTGTGTACCCTGTTTAGCAGCCTCAAGCACTCTAAGCTGAGAAACACAACCTAGGAAGCAAATTGTGTCACAGGCAGTGACAATGACAGCACAACAAGGGTTTTCTGCATCGTGAGTGTGCACAAAGAGTTCTCACATCTGTCTGCTGTTGATACAAGCTCACCTCCTTTCTGCTCAGCAATACAGCTGGAAATGCTGCATTTGAAACCAGAGAAGCCTTTTCTCTGCTAAAAAATATCTAGAAGTAGTAACACAGCATTTAGTGCATTATTTGCACATTCAGGATACAAAGGAGAAGTGCCAGTCTTGCTGCTGTACTCAAAATTTATTGGCATGCCCAGGACCCAACTGTGTTGATCCTATTTGATTTTGGAGAGAAAGAGAAGGAATAATAATAGAAATAGCAGTAATAATAATTAAGATTCAAGCAATCAAACGAGGGATGCTACATTTAATGAAATTTCACCTCATCCACATGGATGAACTCCTTGCACAAAAGAAGTTCTCTTTCAGGTCAGCATACACTTATTTACACAATCTTTTAATGTATATGTTTAAACTTGAAACCATTTTCAGTGCAAATATAATAGAAAATACAATTCTTCGGTTCAATGATTCTGATGTTTATTCTCTTGCTTAAATAACCATGACTTACAGGCCACTTTTTCTTTAGAGATGGATATATATTACAAATATAGAAGAATAACTGTGGTACAGCAATCCAAAATTGTACCTACTGGCAAATGTAACAAAAGTTTAGGTGTGTTTGGTTTAGTTTCCACAAAAAAATTAAAAATTCAGAAATATCTACTCAAAAACTATACAAAAGAATCAAATTTCTATTGATGAGTCAGAGAAGTTAAACACTTCTATATTTTTATGCAGAAAGATTAAAAATTTTTGGTGTTCATTTGGGTTTTTAAAAATCTTTTGGCATTGTCCCCTTACCAGCTAGGTAGTGGAACACCTTACTGGTATCAGAGGACCTTTACTAGTATAAATTACTTCCCTTTGGCTACCAGAAGTTATATTAGAAATGAGTATTACTGTATACTTCTGTGCAGGTGTCCACACTGGAAATTTACACTATTCCAGCTATAATTTCTAATATAAACTGCTCACATTCACTCAGACTCCTTAAACTGATGCAAAAAGAAAATGACACTTTTTATCAAAAAGCATCAGAAAATTCAAAATTTACTAATTTTTTTTGCAAATAGGTCCCTAGCGCCTAACCATAATCTTTTGATGGACATACAACACAGATGTATTTCTTCCACAACAACTCAAATTACTACTAATAATGTATTTTCAATTAAAGTCTGTTATATTTTAAATACAAGCTAGATTTCCCCCTCCTATTTCTATTCATTTTTCCCCAACAGCTTTAGTTCTTGTAAATTTTTAACACTGTAACCTCTGTCAAATAAGAATGAACTGATCTTTATCTCTGATCTAAATCAGTGTAAATCACTGTCTGTTAATAACAAAATTCAGCTCTTACATGTAAATGCATAAAAGGAGCTCTATTTAGCTACTGTGATTTCAGCTGCAGGTTTCATATTTTCTTTATAAGTTTCACCAGAAGAAACAGAATGCAAACATCTCAGAGCTTGAACTCTGGCTCAAAGTGTTTGAGCAGATGATCACACACACAAATAATCCCCCACTATTCATTATCCTTAGGTATGCAAGTTTTCCCAAAAGCACATTTAGGTAATTTACCCAACCATGGCCTATAAGTTTAATTCCAAGAGGTATTTCAAGAAAGTTCAGGAAAATTTTATTGGAATTACTAAGACATACATTTTTAGATTCACATGCCTAAAATTAGTTTCTAAGTCCATAATTAGACATCAAAATAGAGCTGTAAAACCTTCAAATGTTTAAGATATACCCAGACTATACATCACAGCTTCAGAGGAACTTCAGCTTGTATTGAAATTATTGCAGTGTCCAGCTGGGCTCTTGCTGGCTGCCCTCTCCCTTTAAGCCCATTGTGCCAGGAAAGCTGCAGGCAGCAGCTCACCACAGCAATTCCATGGGAAATGCTGGTGAAGGACCTCCCCACCCACTCCACTCCCAGGTTTCCAGCTCCTGAATTTCATGCCACGTGCATTTGTGCCTGAGCAACAGAATTTTTTTTTTCCTAATCTCACCAATACTTGTCTCTTCACAACTTGTCAAATGGAAAAAGCACAAAGCACTCAAGCAATAAAAAACCCCACAAATTCTCTGAAGAGTTTTATGTTAAGTGTGAAGAGCAGCTAAAATTCAGCAGTAATGCAACTACCCATGGTTATTCAAACCACAAAGCAGCTGAGCTCCCCTGACGGCAGTGACAGGCCAGTAGCAGCAAAAAGGGAGTTTTCAGTAATCATTAAAAAGCCATGTCATGCAGTGCTAAAATCACCCTCCTCCCCTACTGCTGGCCATGTAAACAGGGCCCTTTGGCATTCACTGGGTGCTCTATTAACAGAGCAATTAGCTGGAGCTGCCAGGTATGGCAAACAACCAGTCCTCTGTAATCCCATGAGGATGGATTAATCACCAGCAGGAACCACCACAGCTTGCTCTGACTTCCCTGATCTAGACACTAGATCCAAAAATAATACTTCAGATATGGAGGACAGGATTAATCTAATTGAAATTTCAGTTATTTTAGCATGCCACATGCAAGTCTCAGCTAACAGAACTCCACACAGGCCCATGGGGAGCAGAGGGTGTCAGGGAAAGTGTCACCTGCTCAGACATTTGCTATGGGCAAGGCTCCTGCCCTCCAACCAATAAATGTTTCCTGGAAGCCAAGAACCAGTATAAAGGCAATATCTAAACATCTATATCCTGCTCTGGGCCTGAGCTATATACCAAGCTATATTTTAATGTTAAAATATTATACTTTTATTTATACTATTTTATTAATGCACACCCAAATAGGTTCTGAACTCAGCTCCAGTGTGATAAATTCTCATTATTCCATGTTTACACCATTTATGGCCCACTGTGCCTACAGAATGGAGTAACTCAGAGCCCTTTCAGATACCACTCCTAAGATACCTCATTTTTATATAGTTCAGATGGAATATCTGCTTAGTTTGCATTATATGCTGTGTATTTTACCCAAAGACATATTGTACACAGTCATTAAGTGAAGTGCCACAAATGCTAATACCTAGACTACAATGTATAGGGAGACAAAAACATGCTAAACTAAAGGAAAAAATATTCCAGGCTGTGAAGTGTAACAAAAAAGGCCCATGATGACAGTTTCATCTGAAAATAGCAGACTGAGACATATTAAAATTGGTTTATTGTCTCCCTAATGAGGCAATGTATGTAAAGCCCCAAATACTCTATAAGCAAAGTTACCAGCTAGTGTAAGCTTTGAAAAATGAGAAACAAATCTGTAGCTGATAATTAACAACTTCCTTCATTGTTGACTACACAGGAAGGAGAAGGGTGTTTTTACTGCTGCTCTTCTCTGCTTTAGTGCAGGATGCTGCTGTAGTGTGGGCCAGCTCAGAACACAGGAACTGCTTTATTTTCTCCCCAAAACTCTTGAGAGCTGTAGTCAGGAAGGCCTACTTTTTGTACCCTAAAATGCTAATGTCATTTCTTTAGTTCGACAGAATTAGAATGATCTGCGTAATTAGAACAGATCATAAGGTTCCAAGGTTATCTGTAGTGTTATGAAAACATCAAGTTTTTTCTTATCAGAGTCTGTTCTCCTAGGCTAAGTATAACTCATCCTTGTGCAAACACAAATCCTTAAATACGTGTGAAAGTCCTCAAACACATGCAGAAAGCCCCACACCACCAAATATTTGTAAACTACCAATAGAATCTTTTCACTAATGAGAGAGTGAATCTGAGCTAAACACCTCCACTACCTTATTCTAATTCTTCCAAATTCCAAACAGAGCTTCATAGCCACATTTTTCTGACCACACTGGAAAAATTAGTAAAGTGACTTTTCCAACAAAACCTGTGGAAGCTACAATACTCAGATATATGGTAAGACCACCTGGAGGACACAATTTGCAGAGGACTGCAAGGACACCACAACACAATCACTGGGACTCCAATCCCCTACCAGGCTGCTACATCAAAAGCATCTCTTCCTTTAAATCAACTACCAAGTTTTATCAATGTTCTTTGAATGTTTCACAGCCTCAAAATCATACATGAACCTACCAAATTAACTAAAACATGGAGAACAGCATGTGAGCCACTGATTAAATTAACTATGTGGAAATGTTTCCCCCTAAGATACAAGGGTTTTCAAAAATCCAGAATTATCTCTGGCTGCATATTCCTAGCTGGATGTATTCACTGCTGTGAGGGGGTTTATACTTTGCCTTAAAACACCTCACATTTAAACTAGGTTTGCAAAAGTGCCTACATGCAAATCAAAATACTACTTACTCATTTGCCCAGGGCAATAATTATATTTTATAAACTTGTCAAATATCCTTTGTTTCTTAATCAATCTTCAGGGCCTGTGGCAGACAAGCAGGTTTTCTGACTTCTAAAAGTAAAATTTCAGGACTATTTTTAAACATTTATGTTAAACAATGTACATGGTTGTATCCACTGAGTATTTCAAGACTCCAATGAAAACTCTAAAACACCAAAAGATAGCATGGAAACTTAAATACAAATCCACCAAATCAAACCTGAAAATCATTGGGTAAACCACAAAATATTTCAATATCTACTGATATTGAAATATCTACTTGATATATTTCAATATCTACTTGAATCCCTTTTATTGCTGATGAGAAATAATAAACTAAATTCCAATACAAAAGTTTATCCTTGAAACCTAGTGTCCACTGAAGAAACCACAGCACTCCCATGCTTCTGACACTGAAACCTATATGACTTCGAGCTTTGGAAAGCACAAAAAGGAAATAAGCCACATAATCAAAAAGAACTTGCACATCTCAGTTAAAACACCTATATACATTAATTCAGTGCTGGATCTGGCCATTATTAACATTAGAAAAAGAAAATGCCTCTCATATTATAAAACTGCATAAGATCAGTGGCTATTAGTCCAGAGTTATGACCAAAGGACACCACACCTAAAACTCTGTCATCATGGATCCTCAGATATTCTCATATTCTGGACACCATCTAAATGGAAATATTACTTCATGGGTCTCATCACCTGCACGTTCACAGACCAAGCTCCCTCTGTTCATAATCCTGACTCATATCCATCACCATTTGGGAGCAAGTGTGTATCTTTGCAGGGCTTCAGAATTCCATCTGTCCTGCCTGAGATTTCCTGAAGAACAGATAAATTCCACTGAATAACACTGCAATATGGGGAATGTATACATTTAGAGCAGCATATGGAAAAGCAATATTTAAAAGTACTTCTCATATATTAAAAATATAAATGTGGTTTAGAACGGAAAAAAATAAACTAAGGAGGAGGAAAACATCATCTTTAGACTACAAAAATCTAATGCAAAAGTTTAGGATTCAGATATAGGCTCAGTTGGGTAGAATATTCTGCAACAGTTATTCCTTCAGGAGTACATCCAAAGAACAAGAGACCATCTGTACAAGAAAATACGTATGGAACACACTCAGAAAACAAACAGAACACTCCAGCTGGCCACTCTGGTTTCTTGTCCACACAAGGGGTGAAGTGCTGGCTGGCAGCACAGAGCCCCCAGTGTGGTATTGGGCAGCTGATGCACAAAGAATCAGCAGAATGAGCAGAACCTTTTCTTTACTGTCCCCTGTGCACTCCTGCTGCCTGCTCTGCACCCAAATCCAGCATTCAAATCCCAGTGTGGACAAACAGCTTCACTGCACAGTCCATTCTTGGCTGTTCTGGGATGTTTGCAGAGCCACCATCACAACCTCAGATCAAGCCATCCTTAGTTAATATTTGTCCTCTGTAAAAGAACTTCGTTTTGCACACTCATCCTTTTGACAGAGCCACAGAGGAACTGAGGCTGGAAAAGACCTCAGTGTCCCAGCTGTGCCCAATGCCCACCTTGTCCTGAGCCCTGAGTGCCACCTCCAGCCCTTCCTGGGACACCTGCAGGGATGGGCACTCCAAAGCTCCCTGGGCAGCCCCTGCCAGGGCCTGAGCACCCTTTCCATGGGGAAATCCCTGCTGGTGTCCACCCTGAGCCTGCCCTGGCCCAGCCTGAGGCCGTTCCCTCTGCTCCTGTCCCTGTTCCTGGGAGCACAGCCCGACCCCCCGGCTGTCCCCTCCTGCCAGGGAGTTGTGCAGAGGCAGAAGGGCCCCCCTGAGCCTCCTTTGCTCCAGGCTGAGCCCCTTTCCAGCTGCCTCAGCCCCTCCTGGGGCTCCAGCCCCTCAATGTGTCTCTAGCTGTGAGGAGCCCAGAACTGGACAAAGCCCTCAAGGTGTCTCACCAGTGCCAAGTATTTTTTGACACAAGATATGGATACATCCTTTACCCTGCTCAAATAAAGCATCTTTTCTAGATTTTTTTTCTCCATCAACACACAATTTCCCAGTTTCCCAGTCCCACATTCGTGGGATACTGAAGAGGACTCTCTCCCAGAGAGTTTTAAAATCAAGTACAATTTGTTTGGGGATTTTTTTTTTAAACAATTTCTGGGTTAAAAGAAATCAAACACTTCTGAGCCATACTTTTTGCCTGGATTTTCTAAACAATACAATGAGAAATTCTAATCAATAAACATTCTCTCATGAGAACTTGTAAAACATTTTCCAAATTCATCCCCTGTTGTCATAGACTCTATTACGAAAGAACATTGTACTTAGCAGGGAAAAGAGATGCTGAGAAAAAAAAAATTAAAATCAAAAACACACAAACAAATTAAATGCACACAATCAAAAACATACCCATTTTAATGCTAGAAATAAATCCCTAGGGACTATTGCAATAAACATTCAAACATCTGAAAATACAACACCACCATCTTCCAGGAAAACACCCTCAATTCTATTTTATCTGTTCTGATGTCACAAACAATTCAAGCTTCATATGAACTACAAGATTCATTCATTGAGCTTCATATTATTTTAAGCAGCCAGTTTTTTTCTGCTGTTGTGTTTTTGGGGTGATCCAGTCACAGTTAACACTGCAGGTAGCACTGTCTCCAAAGCTGTAAAACCCTTTACTAGCACAAAGAAATTGCAAAGCAGGAAAAAGTTTAAATTATTGCAGAAATAAACCTAGAATATAAATGGTGCTATAAAACCCTACTTGTTTCAGCACTTTTTTTTTTGTACTGCACTGTCACTATCATGTGGCAATCACAGGAAATCTATTCTTCAAGAACGAGCTCTTAGCCACTCTTGAAGAGCTAAAAATGCCTTTTTTCCAGATGGCCTAATGATAATGGCTTTTCACAGATCAGCTGCAAAAGTTGGTTGTTTTGTTCTCACTTCAGTTAAGTAAAATTCCAGAAATGCCACAGTCAAGTTAATCTCAAAGAAAACAGATATAATGAATACAGAATCAGGGACTTGTGGAAACTGTGACTTCAGTGGAAAGGCTTTATTCAGCTCTGCATCACCAAACCTCACTGCGAGATCTTGTGGAGCTACTCCAGCCAAAGGCAGGACCTCTTAGGACCAGGACCAAGCTTAGACACACACCCAGAGACCCCCACTGGGATCATCTTTTTGTTATCTGACCATAAGCTCAGCATCTCTACCGAATCCAAGCTCTGCCCTGCCAAGGAGAACAGGAGGAAAGGAGCATCACAGTTTAATTACAGCTCAGCCATTGTGGTCCCAGCCTCTGAGCAGCCAGGGTGCTTCCCTACAGAACACCAGGCAGAGGGCAGCTGGGGGGATTTCCAGCACAGGCCTGAGCTCTGTGGTGCTCTGGAGCCTTTTGCCCTCCCTCCGCAGAGATTCCCAACACCAGCATCTTTAGACCCAACTGCATTTCTGCAAGGAGAGTAACAGAACTAAAAAAGGCACTGGAGACAAGAAACCAGGATCTTCAGAAACGTAAAAGCACAGCTCATAAATCGCCAGCTTCCAGAACCAGGGAGCACAAATTTGGGAAAATACAACCCTACTTGTGCTCTGCAGCTTCCACTTCTGCCCTGTAAATCCTTCAGTGGCCAATGTCACAAAAAGGACAGTGGCCTGGATGGCTTTCGCTCTGCTGTGCAATAGTTGTTCTAATGATCATCAACCTGAAGGTGTGAGGCAGCAGAACTGGTTCCCACCTCAGGAAATTTCAGCTGGCCACACACCAAAATTAGCAAACTGAGGTCACTGGGTTTGATCTGAAGCATCATACTAAGCACATAAACCTTTAAATACCCTCAGAGTGTGTTATGTGTCTTGACAGGCTTTTCCAGACTCACCTCTGTCTATTACAAGCAAGGAACTTTTTAAAAATCTCGGAGAGCCTTTGCCTTCAACAGAAACAGAATCAGTTCATCCTACTAGCACTTGGTTTAAAAATCTTATTGATGATATAATAATAAATTGAATTTAGATAAAAACTGATTGAATTTTTTTAAGCAGGAGTAACACCCACAGGAATAAGGAGAACTCACTACATCGGTGGTTTAAGGCATTTAAAACAAAACTCAAAATCTGTTTTGTAAGCAAAAAATAAGATTTTTTTCTTATGTTCCAGAAAGATTAACAAACCCCCCACACACCTTATTTTCAGTTCAAAGTTTCCACTACTTTTAACAAAATCATTTTACTTGATTCTCATTCCATCAAATCACTAGTTATCGTAAGGAAACTTAACTACATTTTCACCTGACTTAAAATACACCTATAGCTCAATATTTCAAGTCAGACACTGTAAAGTTGTATAAACCCAGTACAGAAAGCTAAAACTAACAGTCAGAATAACTGCTTGGAATATCTAAAAAATAAAAATTCAAAAACACAGCTTGCCATTCCTATTAATCCTTCTCTTTATATTGCAATATTTTTGGACAAAAATAACCCTTTAGAAATACCCAATCAGTGAAATACAAATTGTGTTTAATATGTTTTAAAATACTGTGTGTAGAGTCTTCAATGAGAATCAATCCTACTCATGCAAAATTTTAAAAACCTGTAATGTGTTTTTTGTTCACATCCAACTTGTTCACATACATATTTGCTTGTTTAAGTATAAAATCCTGATAAAATCACATCACTTGTTTCTGATAATTCCATCATTAAGCACCCTTTAAATGCCTGATACTAAGCATAGTCACATGCAGGAAAAAGCAGAAGTAGAAATAAATTTCAGCTGGAAGATTCCTTCCCTGAAAAACAATTTCTTTCCCAAAAATAACCACTATATAAACGAAACTCCTATCTGAATATATTTGTAATACATCAGTATTTTCAACAACAAACTGCAAAGGCAATATATTACACCAGACCCAAATCTAGTACAGGCTGAAGCAGTCAAAAATCCCTGGCAAAATGAAGAAAGCATAAAAGGCGCTGAAAAATATCAGAATTCTGCAAAGGGAAAAATCAGTTTGGAAGGGCTTGGAGCAAATATTACAGAAAGCAGGCTGCTGAGGAGCAGAGAGCTGGAAGATGCCAGTGCAGCTGTGCAGGCTGTGAGCAGCAGCAGCTCCTGTCCCCACGCAGAGCAGGGGGCTCCGCTCGCATCTCAGCTCTTCCCCGCAGCACAGCCGAGCTGCCCTGCCTGTGCTCGCCCTCTCTCCTCCCTGAAATGTTATTTTAACTTCTCGCCATAAAAAGAGATGATTCCAGTGTTTATACTATGGGCTACATTTATCTTTAAGAGCAAGATGTTGAGTTTAGCTCTAATGATGAAAAAAGCCTTTAAAAAGGAAAACTCATCACAACTCATTATGGACTATAAAGGCCACAATTTAAGGATTCTGCAACTCCAACGATGATCATTTTAAAGTAGATTTATAGCAGAAAATAGTTAGATACTTTTACTTCAGTTATAATTTTCCATTTTGTAATTTAACACTCCTTTAGTTCATATTTGCACATTAAAAATATAGCTTGAGAAGTCCATCATTAAATACTTTTAATAAGTGCAATAAATAAATTTTACAGTGTGCATAAATCTAAGAACAAAACACAGCTTAAATTGTTAATCTTACACTTTTTCTCATTAATTGCAATACATAAACATATGTTTTATACAAAGATATTTGCTACAAAATAAGTATAATAAATACAGTTTACCACATGTATTAATCTTAATAGTTACAAGCTGTTAATCTTATATATTAGGTAATAATTTGCAATAAATAATTGTTTATTATCTTGATGTCTGCTTGTCTTGGGTTTTAGCAATATGCAATAAAGAAATGCAATTTTGAATAATTTGATTGTAAGACTGCTGGGAAAATACTGTAAGTTATAATTAGCTGAGGGAGGATTTTGTTCACTAGATGAACCATAGAGATATAGTTCAATAACAGAAACATGCATTATTGCTAACATAAATAATTTAAAAAGTTAACTTCAGTTTCAAGCAATAAGATTTTTTAAAAGTTAAATGCAAATAAAATTAGTAAAATATTTCACATTCTTTACTTCTTTTATCATTTTGTGTTCACTGAAAACAGCAACAGAAACCAGAGAAGCATTTCAGCCTCCTGTGATTTTTGGCACAACCCACAAATATATGTCTCCCTCCACCAATACTCACCTGCTCAAAAGCAAATCAGTATTTCAGTATCAAACCATCTTCTGTCCACTTCTAGTATAACACATCCTCTCATATTTTTTAATCTTAATATTGTTTCTCTTATACAGAACTGGTAATAATTTGTCACAAATATTTGTTCATGATCTTAGTATTTTCTCACTTTGGAATTTGGTAACTTGCAATAAAGAAATGCAATTTTGAATAATTCAATTGCAAGACTGCTGGGAAAAAGGGTAAAATTCTAATTAGCTGAGCAGGGACCCAGTGGCCTCAGAAGGAGACTGGTGCTTCTTCTCAGTAACTTTAGAAGTTTGCTTTTTATCAAGTAAATGTTCTCTCACATTAGGTAAAGAACTACAGTAAAGGCATTTCAAACACATCCCTTCTACAGAAACAAAAGAACAGATACAAAAAAAAAATTAAATATAGGTCCTCAAACCCCAAGATGCTTGTGTTGGGCATTAAAAACAGGATCTGTTTTGCATTTTTATGCAACAGGATTTTGCATACTCTTTTTTTGCTTAAATATCCTAATACAGATAGAGAAATCAAACCTGCCTGTAAAATATATACATAAATGAAAGGTAAAGCTTCTTGTGAACTCTAACCTGGCTCTGTTTCCAATCTGTAAAGCATTACAAATGCAGTCAGTACAGGAGAAAAAATCCATCAGAGATCACAGTACTTCAGAATGTTTATTACCAAAGTTACTATGCACACACCTATAGTATCTCTGAAAATGATCTACTGATAAATATTGCTACAACCATCAGTATTTGTAAAGAAATGCCATTTACTATTAAGAGGAGTCATGCATTTCTGAGTTTTATGACATGCAAATTCCAAACACTCTAACACTGTAATAGTTGTACCACCTATTCATCTGGGCCAGTTATGTAAACAAATTGCTTGCATTTTGTTAAACATAATCTAAAAATTATCAGTAAACCACCAAAATTTGCTGAGATAAGGAGAGAAACTTCCCATTTAATTATCAGAATCTGGTGTGTGTATATACCCCCACTGTAATCTGCAAAGATGAAGCAAAATAATTTACCTTCCTAGAAATTTTAACTGAAATAAATGCTAAGGCAGTTTAGAATGCAGTTATAGGAACCTTATAATGCAGTTTGATAAAACTGCCAATGCTAAGATCCTGCACAACAGTGGTGAAAGAAGAATTTATTTGTAGGTAGATTTGCACAAGTGTACTGATATGTAGAGATTTTAAGCTAACAAAATTCAGAAACATGTTGTTAAAATCAGAAAATATCATAGGCTTAATCCTTACAGAAGTCGAAACATGTAGAGATTTTAAGCTAACAAAATTCAGAAACATGTTGTTAAAATCAGAAAATATCATAGGCTTAATCCTTACAGAAGTTGAAACATGACAAAAACAAAGTCACAGTGAGAAAAAAAAAAAAAATCACTCGAATTAAAACCTTACTCCCACTTGCCTTACACAAATAATCCCATTGATTTTAATGGGACTATGTGAATAAATAAAGCATGGAAGAGAACAGGATGAACAGTGTCAGACCTATGACAGAATAAATTCAGAGACCCTTTGCATAACATCCAGGAACATTTCCATCTAGAACTCAACTGGATACCACTACTCCAGGTACTGAACCTGCACCCAGCAGTAACAGCAGAAAAGAAATCGGAATCCTCTGTTCACCAAGGATAAAAGGAAAATGTCCTTAAAACAGAAGTGGGGTTCTTACATCAGATGAAAGGCATTTGTTAAACAAAGAGCTGAAGAAGTCTGCTATTCAAATGAAACACTGTACTACAGAAACACAGCGAGACAGGCGTTATTAGAGGCTTCACAGCAGATGGAAAAGCTACTTTGTTGTAGCCTAAAGATGTAAAACGCAATACCAGTCCCTAAGTGGCACTGGTACAACTGTGGAAATCACCCAGCCAGATGAAGCACATAAATTTCCCCCATGAACAATTGTTTTCATTTCCCTCCCACGCCACCGGGCACCGCGGGCGCCGAGCGCGGCCGCTGCGCGCTCCCGCGGCCGGGCACGCGCGCGGGGCTGCGCGGGGCTCTGCTGCCACCGCCCGGCCGCGCCCGGTACTGCGAGCGCCGCGTCGGGAA
>VYZP01021399.1:21003-52659 GCA_013400635.1 Hypocryptadius cinnamomeus
TACTGCGAGCGCCGCGTCGGGAAAATTCCCAATTTCCTGTGGATAACAGGACCGGAATCGGAGCTAAAAACGGGCCCGAGTGCACCTCAGCACTCCAAAAGGTCCCAATTTCCCGTGGATAACAGGACGGGAATCAGAGCTAAAAACGGGCCCGAGTGCACCTCAGCACCCCAAAGGATCCCAATTTCCCGTGGATAACAGGACGGGAATCGGAGCTAAAAACGGGCTCCAGTGCACCTCAGCACCCCGAAAGATCCCAATTTCCCGTGGATAACAGGACGGGAATCAGAGCTAAAAACGGGCCCGAGTGCACCTCAGCACCCCGAAGGATCCCAATTTCCCGTGGATAACAGGTCAGGAATCGGAGCTAAAAACGGGCTCCAGTGCACCTCAGCACCCCGAAAGATCCCAATTTCCTGGGTGTTGGCACTGCCGCCTGCTCTCCTGAAGTTGTCCTCAGCATCACCTACAGGTGCTGCTCTCCACAAACCCGTACAGCAACTCTCTGAAGTAACATTCTTAAAACTAATACATGTATTAAATAACTCTATACAGTCCTCATCCAGTATTGCCATATAAACAGAAAAGGTTTATCTCAGCAAGGTTTCGGTGAGGTTTATCTCAGCAAGGTTTTAGACACCTGCCCAAAATTTCTACTCCTATAACCAATTGCTCAACAGTGTTGTGAACTGTATTAGCAAAAGTGGCATTTAAAAAAAACCCACGTGTTTTTACATCAGATAAAAGGGATTTGGTAAAAACGGAGTAAAATTCTGCTATTTAAATGAAGGTCAATATCATCTTTTTGACAATTAATTTCATGTTATAAATCTAATATTATTCATTTTACAGTAGTGTAGTTGTTAGTGTGAAACTCCATGAACAGGATTTTTTTAATATAAAAAGTTACCCATTATTATTGTGGTTTTAAAGAGGAAAATGCTGTAATAAATTAAAAACCATGTTGGGTGAAAACCAAAATATCAGCAGAATTTCAGAAATCTGAACAGGTCTCCTAGAATGGTTAGATGTTTCATCCTTCCATTTTCTTGTTTAATAAAGTACCTTAAAATTCTCATTCATGTCCAAACAAGACAAACACCCTGGAAGTGGTCAAAGGCAGAAATGGCAGTGAGGCACCTCCAGGTAACTGAACAAGTCGCAGATGTCTAATTCTCATTTATGTTCTTCATAAGAACCTGCTTGCAGCTGTTTGTGAATAACAAGGCAATGCACTCATTTTTAGTTTGTAGGGATGACAAACTCCTCAGCTTTGAATAACTGTTCCTGAGGCAGCAACAGCAATTTCCCTGTGTCCCCAGAACTGCACAGGGAGATCATCCTAGATAGTTACAGGAACATAAATGGAGCACACACACATAGTGCCACTGATACAGCATTGGACATTTTTATCTTTTTGGGCAGCCCATGGCACCATCTCGAAGACCTTCTCAAAATTTGGCACCTATGTCTTAAAAAAAAAAAAAAAAAACAACCAGATCACGTGTGTTTCAAAGCTGCCAAACCTGCTTCTATGCCCACTTTTTTAAACCTCAAGCTCACAGGATACATTGAATATTTCTGGCAAGGTAGCCAACAAAAGATGCATTCTTTTATGCACTCAAAACTCAAACAGAAGCAAGTGGAAGAGGAAGGAGTACACAGGTCCTTGAAAAGTGAAAAAGATCTTCAATTAAGGTGATATTGCATGAAAAGTGAATGACGACACCTAAAGTTGTACCACAAAATCCTCACTGCCTATTACTGACTGGCTGCCTGTGTCCAAATTGCTGCTCCTGGGTTTGAGGAACAAAAAACATCTTCAGAGAAGCTGTCAGAACTCTGGCTCCCCTCATGAAGAAGGGACAAAGCAGAGGCAGAAATCACACTGAGAGGTCTGTTCTAACCCAGACAGCCCTGCAGGCCAAGGCTGTGCTCTGGCCTTTCTCCCACCTTCCTTCCAGACAGGCTGGACAAGTGCTGGGGCTGGAGAGAAGGAAGGCAGTTACCAGCAGTCCCTGCAGGACTGGGTAGAAATGGGACATTTTGGACCATCCTCCCAGCCTGCTCAGCTGCTGAGCTACAGTGCACTACATGGGATTCCTCTGGACTTGTTCACTTCTCTCCTTTTTCCAGAACCAACAATAAAAAATTTTACAGGGCTTGCTGTAACAACTGTTAAAGCAGACACAAATTCTAGATGTAAACCCCCAAGCGTTTAATTTTAGAAAAGTCACCTAAAAAATACCTAGTTTAGCTAAGAAGTAACTCAGGTCAGGTCTCATGTTGTGTGTTATATTGAGTGAAGCTGCTCCTTGGTCACATTTTCATTTTGGAATGTGCTTCATCACCTGCACCTCCTTCTCCTCCTCACGACCCACCTCTCTCCTGTTCACCTCACTGCCTCCTTGCCTCCCATCCTTTGCTCCCCTAGTCCAGCTGCCCAAGCTGGCAGAGCCAGCACAGAGCCCATCCTAAAAATCCTGAAGCAGTTTATTAATTTAGGCTTCAGACCATGCCTCAACACCCCTGGTGTAGCTGGGAACCAGCACCTGCAGTCAAACTCCAAACTACAGTGTCAAACTCAAGCATTTCAGAATTAGAAAATGAATTGGCAATTTCAAAGATATTTATTCTGTAGGCAGGCAGAATTTGAGTGCCAATCTCTGTCCACATTGCTCTAAGACATCTGAAGTTACAGAAGTTCCTATTCCCCCCAGATCATAGTAATCAAAATGCTTTATTATCCTGCCCATGTTCAGGATGTTTCATCTTCCCACTGTGTGGGTTTCACATAGTTTGGTTCACCAACTCCCCAGCTATTTCAGGTCTACCTACAAAAGGATTTCTATACATGTGAAAAGCATCACAATTTCTCTGCACAGAAAAGCTCGCAGGGAAGCCTTGCTATTACAGAAATAAAGGAAATTTTTTTTGAATGGTTTTTTTTTTTTCTTTTAATACTGTATGGACACATAAGAATTTTTTTTTTTCCTAGACCATTTTATAAAAATGGACACCCTGAATAACCAGATATTAAGCAGCATATTACAGATCAGTTTGTACTGGCAAACCTGATACTGTTTATATATTTTATATACCTTACTTTACCAACATAATTTTCTCTTCATTAACACATCTTTATTAATTCTTAATATCGTTTTGATATCATAAAAAAATCATCCCTACTGACTCTGCCAAAAAGAAATACTAAATACAATGCTAATATGATACAATGGAAAATTGCTAAACAATAACATGGATCTCTAAGAAAATTTGATATAGATTTCCTGTAGTTTCCCTGCACTATTTTCAACCCTTTTCACAAGGGATACAGCAAAATGGCAATGAAAAGTGAATTTCCTGCTGTTACAGCTACTTTGGATGCTCATGCTTCTGTTCCTGTGGAGCCAGCTTGGATCAATTTCAAGAAAATAGCCTTTATCTATACTTTTGCACAGAAAACACATTTCTGTTTTCAGGGATGCAATATTTGTCTTTGGTCAGTATTTTAATCTGCAGCACAACATTGTTGTAACTTGCATATAATTGAAGCATCCCATACTATCAGAGAAAGATTTACAAAGCAATTGAGGAAAATTATTTTTGCATTATATAAAATGGGTAGAGAAGTATCTAGTTCAGAATATTTAATAAGATTTATGCACTGTATATACACAGAGTATATCTGCTGAAGGAGAAACTGAAACTTATTTGAAAATTAGTATTGTCACAATATTGGGCCTGAAAATGCTTGCACTGATTTGTAGATCATCCAAACCCGAGCTGGTCAGGGTTTTGGAGCTGTTGCAGTTAATCCTAACCCAGCTACCAGGTGTGACAATAGAAGGTTGCAGCCCACCCTTGTCAGCAGGAAGACAATGAAAGAAATCATTTGTTTTGGGACATAGACACTCAAGCAAATTAATGCACAAAGCAGCAGCACACCAATTTACTTACTCCTCCTTCACTGGAGAGTTGGTAATAACTGAGGGGCTATAATTTCACAGCAAGTGTGTAAAGGCACATGGATACATTCACACCAGGGTTAATCTCATCACAGCTTGCATTTAAATATCCTTTATAAAAAATAAATAAAATTCCATAGACTTCAAGGGTGCAAGAGCAGACCCATTTCAGTTTGAAAAAACAGCAGACAAGATACCAATGAAATTTGAATCAGCCACATTTTATCCTGTTCACAGGCAGTAAAATCATGCACCTTTTACTATTTCAGCTTTGTTGGATAAATATGGACAGGCATTATATAAACTGTACACTCTAAATAGTCATATCTGGTCTATAACTAAACAAATCACTGCACCTCTGCAAGAAGAAATGCTGCACAAGAATCGTTAAATCAGAATTTGGGCTCAGACTCTTACGTGGCTGCAGTAGACCTAAGAGTTGCTGGACAGCAGCCTGGCCAGGTCCTTGTTTCAGTGCAAATAGAAATGTGGACACACCAGGACACACAGACAAATCCCTAAATTAGAAGCCAGCATTTCCTATCTCTTGTACTTGGATACACTCTACCAGGAGCCTTGTTCCTATTTTGGATGCCAACTCTGTGGAGCAGCAAACGTGACTGCACAATGTGAGCACCATGCTCAACTCCAGAGCTCAGAGCAGTAACACTGAAACAGCAAAAAACCACTACTGCTGCAGCTCATTCTGTACAATTTCACACCAATTTCCAGATATTTAAAAGGAAAAATGGTAGAAAACATTTGCTTTTATCATTTTTAGAAGGTAGATGTACCTCTTGATAAGGACTTGGAGTACCAAGTATAGCAGGTACAGCTTCCTCTCTATACACTCCATAAATCTGCTTCTTCAATATACAATTCAAAAAAACCCCAAATTGCTATTGCTATCATGATAAACATTGGAAAGTTCTGCTTGACCTTTTATTAACATTTTTCTATACCAATATGGTTCTTGTGCTACAAGCACCCTAAGGAATTATGAAAAATACTTTTTTCTCTAGTTTAGCCCATGTGCACTTAATAGGCTCACAAATATAATACCATTATAAAAAAGAAAAACTGCCAACACTGCTAAAAAAATTGTCATAACACTAAATTATTATATAAATATAAAAGGAGTATGTCTGTAAAATATTCACTCAATGAACATCCCAAGGTGATGATTTTGCTATGTTGTTTTTATTCCTGGGAGATCCATAACACATTTGGATATGCCACATGTCACCACATGAATCAGGCAGTTAATGCATGTGCTTTTTAGAAGCAGAGATGTCTTCCCAATAGAATGTGCTATAAAAAAATGTTGAGATTCTGCTTCTTTGTCTGATAGGCATAATTTAATGTCTTGCTTATAATGCTGCATCTTAAGGAAAAATGTGCACTGTCCCATGTAGTTATTTACAATATATTACTAAATCTATGCAAATATATTTCCCTGAGCTTGGTATTATATAAGAAAGGTCAACAATGTTTGAAATATTTTGAAACACATTCCCAATATATTTTGTATATAGCACTAAAGTCCAATGTAAAAATATATATCTTAATATATTTTCAGATATTTCTATTCATTTTATCTTGCTGTAGATTATTACAATAAATATGTGGGGGGTTTTGCCTTAAGACTATGGAAATTGGCCTATCAAGCTATGGCTTTTCATTAAGAGTGCTAATTATATATTTGTTAAAAATGCAGCATTTAAATTGCCACATGACAGCACTATTTAACAAAATAAATTTTAATAGTCACTATTCAATACCATGCAATAATAAACAGATACTCATTTAAGAAAAATTAAGGGGGAAAAGTTTGAGGTCTGTTTCCCATGCAATTTTTTTCACTGCTTTTTTCCCTTCACCTCTTTTTCCACTCACACCTAAGCATAAGATCCTCAAATACTGTTTACCTGTCTCATTTTGGGATAAATACTTGTCCCAGGGGACAAGTGTCTTTTGTGAAAACTGGACATTTGATCCTATTTACATATCCTCTTGTCATTTCTACCTTTCCATCCAGATTAACATTAACAGGCTTATTCCTACAAGTGAAACTATCAGTGATGAGTAGGTTATAAAAACTCGTGTATCTCAGGAAGCAGGAGTAGGAAGTTAAAGGGAATATGATGATTTTTGGTTTTTCTCCCCAGTGCACATTAGGGACAGCATGTATTTTGTCTGCAGAAGTATGGGGGTTTGGGTTTTTTTTTTAATTCAGGACTTACAAGTTGAAATATGAAATGTTCCTAATGTTCATACAATACCACTGAAATACTGCACTATTCCTATGTTGCCCCAGCAAGTAACTGACATATTTCCAAATTTTACACACCTGTGATTTCAAAATAAAGGTTCTGAAAAGTAAACGTAGTCAAGTTGTATATATTAATGACATTTTTTACATCTTTAAGTGAATTTTGTATCACATCATTTTAACAGAGAACCAAATGAATTCTGATATTCATTAGTGGTCTTGCAGACCACATATCTAAAGAAGAGCCACAGGTTTTCAAGGCCAAAAGGAATCTCCCCTTCTGCCTATTCCAACTTAAAAGTGCCACAACACTTCACCAAGCAATTCCCAGGTCACATCCAGCTGGCTGAATCACTTCAGGCAGTGAAGAAAAGCAGTTAAAGTCAGCCATGAAATGCCAAACCCAGCACCTGGCTCCAGAAGTACCAAGCAAAGCGCAGCCACAGTCAGCAAAAGCCGAGGAGGGACCCAGAAGCATCCTCCAGCTGCTGGTACACTCATATCCCATGGCACATCCCAACTCCATCCCTAAAAGATGGGCCAGGTCAAGCTGAACACACAGGGTCAGGTCTGTGGGTGATTTCACTTTGTGTCCAACCCTGGTGTAAGCCACATGCAGGAACAGGGCCAGGATGAGACACTTCCCTCCCATCTTCTCCCAGGTCAGAATTTCCTGTATACCTGCATTTCTACTGAAGCCCTCTGCTGCCACTCTGTATCTTCTCCAAGTATTGCTAGGCATCTTGTGAAATATTTAAGGCATGTAATGTCATTACTCTGTTGATGTTGTCATTCTCTATGTGCAGTGCTGGTTATTATTAGAATTAATATTTCAATTTCTAACATGTTTCAGTCATCTCTCATGGGTTTTTACCCAACTGGTTCACATCAGTTCTTACCTATTTCATTTATTTTAATATTAACCACATTAATATTACTCCTTTTTGTATTTCAACTAGTGATAAATTCATTTCAAAAATTCATTATATAGTTGATTTTTAATTCTAATTCCACCAAAGTGTGAGAAATGTTATTCTGAAAATCTATTCAGGGCCATATTTTCCACAGAAATGTCCCAGACTTTTATGATTGTGATACAGTTTGCATTTGCAAATCAAATACTACAATGTGCACGTAATTACTTAATCAAAATTACATACACAGCCACCAGGCCTGGTAATATAAAATATAAAAGCTTAATCCTGTTTTCAGCATAGGTATTCCTCACATTTCCTGCAAGTCTTCCTCTTTTCCCCATAACATGCTCATGAGTACTTTGTTTTTCCTTTTCCATGCTTAGCATGGGCTACACTGCCTGTGGATCTCCTACATTTTCATTCATCTGAATTGGACAATACCACAACCCTTTGAACTCATAATATACACATGAAGCTGTGTTTAGATCTAGGGTAGTCCTAGTCAAAAATTTTGATTAAGTCCTACTGCATGTTTAAACAGACCAAACTGTACAGAACACTGATAAACGAAGTTGATGTTTAATACCACGACAAGCACTATCAATTCAGCATATTAACAAAAGAAAGCTCTCAAAAGTTAAAATATACTCTAAGAAAAACAGAAACACTACAGCAGGAATAAGCTATGAATAATGCCTACAACTGGCAGATTTTTTTCATGAAATTGTTTCTAGGAAAATATTTTGAATTGTGCCCATAATGTTTGCAAGTAAGAACAAGGTCTTCATTCAAGACTGGAATTACTTTCTCAGCATTATCCTTCTCTCACATGTACATCTACACCACCACAAAGCTCCACAAGGCTCACTGTCTGCATTTATCAAAGGCTGGAATTTTCTTTTGATGTCAGGGAGATCCTCTACCAACACTCTGGATATTTCCATGTTGTTCACCTAATTCCAGCCAACACTGCCAGCTCCTCTGGAATTCACCATCCCCCTGAGAACACACACACGGCACATGGGAAGGATGTTTGATGCACTGAGACCACATTTCAAAAAACATCTGGACCTCAGCTCCTGTACCCCCAATGAAGCTTGTTTGCCTTGATTCTCTCTGATATATCCTATTTCAGAAGGGCTACAAAGGAACCCTGTTCCTGCCTCCTTCAGTACCAAACCCACCCCACCTACTCTGACACTTTCACTCTGCTTCCTGTCTGTGAAGGATGTACAAAATCTGCAAAGGTTCCAGAAGTCCTTTCAACAAAGATATTCACCAAACCTAATTTAGGAGTCTCTGCAGAGGGCTTTAACCAACACCACCAAAAGCAACACATTGCCTTCACATAGGAAAGTATAATTTTCATAATCTCAGAATATATCTGCCAAATATGAACTTCATGTTGCACCATTTCTTGGTGAAGGTATGGTGACCAGAATCTATTGGTATATTTAAATAGCAAGTCACTTTCATATTATACTTCAAAAGTAAACTAATTTAGTCAACTAATCTTGTTTATTTCCTAAATATTGTTAGTTTCTATCAGTCCGATGATTTTTCCAGACACTTACATAACAAGCATTAAAAAGATACATTTAGCAGCTACAACTGTTAACATAACAAAGGCTACAGAATCCAGAGGTTATTGCATTCTCCCAAAAGTACTTAAATAATAGCCTAAAATCTGAAGAATTACTTTAATACTTCAATAAAAATAACCCAATTCAAAACATTTTCAAGGAAACATAGCTCCTTGCTCTAGGCTACCGAATAATGGCTGAAAGAAAGTATATAGCTTGTCACTTCTGATTAGAGAACTGTGCCTCTGTGCTTTGAATGAGAGGCATGTCTGGTAATAGGAAGTGCAGATATTAAATTTAATAAAATAACGTGGAATACGATATATATGAAACTTGACCAAGTATAGCACAAAATGTAACATACATTACCCTGCTCAGTCAACTACTGTGGCCTAGCATCTAATGACAGACTTAATTTCTATTTTCCAAGGAGAGTACTACAAAAATATAATTTTCAGATTATACAAATATTTTATCAGACTACACAAAAAATGTAACAAAAAATTGCCTTACATATCTACATGAATACAGAACAGCAGCAGAAATTTGTTAGACTACGAAACGTTCAGCCTTAAAATTCCACAGAAAGGAATTCCACATTAGGTCTTGTAAATAATTAGTTACAAAGACCCTGATGATAATACATTACAGCATCATATGACCTACAGCATGTTTCTTTCTTTCCAGGTTTAAGGATTCACTCAGTTTGGGGGTTATTTGTTGGGTCGTCTTTGGTTGTTTTTTTAACACACAATCAGGATACAACATTAACATATTGCTTAAGGAAAAGGAAATGCCTTATCTCTGTTTTTGTCTTAATTCTGGCATTCCAATGCAAATCCTAACAGCTTTGTCTTTCAACACATTAACCCTCACCTTGTTTTTTCACAATTAAATGAGCTCCACACAGTATTTTCCATTTCCTTTCTAAAGCAGAACTATGCTACCTGTGATATGACACATAAGGGATTTTAAAACAATTCCAAGAGCTAATCCCAGTAAACCTAGAATTAAAGTTCTTGTTTTCATATTTCACTTTCAAAATATTTAGAACTTTGACAGATATGACATTATGTTTTCATTAAAACAGTTGATTTCAAAATGCTGCACTGTGCAAAAACACCATAAACAGTTTATGATGAACTGCCACACTCTTAATTAAAACAATAAATCCAGTGCACAATATTTGTGCAGCCTCTGGTTTGACCTTTGCCTCTTGCTATCCACTACCAAAGCTGCTGCCTCATTCTGTGCACCAGATGTAGAAGGTTTTAAACCATGATCTGAAAGGCAGTAAAGATAAAATAAGAGAAAATGTGCCATTACTCTTTGCAGTTATGATTAATTCAGTTCATATTTTACAATCTGGTTATGGAGTAAAACTGCAGACTTTACATCAAGCATTTGCCATTCAATATACCAAATGTATAAAAATGCCTGATACTTTAGAAAATGGCACAAAGCTAATTCACAACCACCACATGAAGGACAGAAATAGGAATAATAAAAAAAGGACAGTAATTAGCTATCCATCTAAAATAATGAAGCCATTTCAGCCACTTGGTCAGTCTTGGAAGAAACACATCTGTTACAACAAAACAAACTAACGCTCCCTTATCTCTCTACTCCTTGATTTTAGATTAAAATATCCTTTAAAACAATCAGGTCTGCTCCACAAAGAGAAACCAAAGGTTATTAATTACTATGACATGCTGTAATGATCACAGATTTGTTGTGTTTTCCTGGAAACAAAGTCGAATGCAGAAACAACTCCAAGACCCAAGTACAGGAAATGAGCTGGGATCCTGGAATACAAGCTGGTGTAGGCAGAAATCTTGCAGACAAGAAGATAAATTGAAAAGTCCTCATTCTGAAAATGCTTATAGATTTATCAGTTTGTTACTTTAATCCTCTAGCTTTGTATACAGTAAAGCCTCCAGGAGCAAACATCTGTTTGATAGAGTCAAACATATTCATTGCATCCTTAATATTTCACTTTTCAGGCAAAAGAAATCAATTGACCAACTGAAGCCAATATAGCTCATTCTCCTATTAATGGGAAATTGGCACAAAATATATTTCTGCCTTAGGATGAGAGGGAGAAAATACTGTATGTAGCCAAATTAAGAAATTCAGGATTCAAATGCAAGTCCATTCACAGCCTAAGTAGTGAAGATTCCTTTTCATAGAATAATTCCCCACATAGCATTCTAGAGAAGGAGAACCTTTTCTTTGCTAGTTCTTTGATTTGCCCACAGTCAGAAAGAAACCTCTCTGCCCATGGTTAACTCCCAGAGACAGCCATGCTGCAGTTAGCAAGACACCAGGTGTTTGAGGGGGTAGGGCACTGCTCAGGAGTGGATTTTGAGTGTTTCTTTTACTCCCCAATTTCATTTACAAATCAAGGGGAAAAAATATAGGAACACACACAAAACTTTCTCCAGCTTTGTTTTCTTACACAATAGCCATTATGCATTCAAAATGCAAGTGCATTGCTGTAGAAAGCCATGTATCACTTTTCTGCATCATTCAAAAACAACACAAAAGCTCACATTCAGTGCAGGAGTTCTGCAAGGACACAAAAGGATACACATATATCTACTTTCCTGCCTTTTCCTGAGAAATTAGAAAATAAATTTCAAAAGACAAGACATTATTTAAAAAAAACCCACTGCCTTAAAAACTCTAATATCTGTGTTAGTATTGGTAACTCTTGCTTGGATTAACTTTATTTTAAAAGAGATACACAAAACAATTGCATGATAATCACTCTGAACAAAAAAACCAAACATACCCAACCGATAAAAAATTTTAGCTCCACAAAAATAGCTTCCAAGCACTTTAGGAAAAAATAAACCAAAAAACCCCATGCAGTTAGGACAGACTTCAAAGTTAATTAAGGAGTATTTTACTGTGAGAGAGTCACTTGTTTTATTTGTATTATCACAGGTCCCACAGAAGTGAATCTAAAACATTTGTGGAACCTTAATAACATGAAGTAAGAAAAGAGTTTTAAAATTTAAATATTTTTATCTATCTTAAGCAAATTATTCTTCCAGCAGCTATTCCAGATCGGCATTTTCCTGTTTTCCCTATTTCTAAAGGGATGTTGGGGGATGAGACGATGCTTCTGTAACATTCCAAATTGTTAGCTAATTTCTGCAAAGCATAAAACATTCTTACAGACTAAGTATGCAACAGGAAAAGTTTTAAAGACATCCCTTTGTGAAATACACACTAATATATTTCTTAAAAACAGCAACCAAGAAGGGAAGTGTTTGCGCACTTCTACATTTACCTGAATTCTCCTGCTTAAAATATGCAATCTATTTTAAAGGGCTGCAAATTCCTCTCCATTTTCTTTTGGTTGCTTCATCCAAATATATGACATGTTTTAACAAGGCCTTCCTAGCTAAAGAGCTGACATTTTTGCCAGCTTGTTGCTTTAACAGTACTGCATTCTGAACACTGCAGATCACTCTGTCACAGCTGTCACAGAAGTTTTCAAAGACAGGCAAAAGTTGAACCAATCACCAGACAAACACCATTGTATCAAACACTCCTCTCTAAATCTCTCACACAAAGTGGATGAGTTTTACATCAGCCACACATGCCCATGAACTCCATGCACATACCTGTTCTGTCAGGCAGGACTGGATGCTTTCCACAGCAGGACAGAGGCACAAAGAGCTGGCCAGCCCTGAGCCACACCCTTATAAACCCTGTCCCAGGTGGGCTGGGGCTGGGCACCAGTTGCACCCACTTAGCCTAAGGAGGCTCTGCAGCAGCTGTGGGGCAGATGGACAAGGGAGAAGAGTTGGGGAAGGGGGATTTGAAGGTTGATACTTTTGTCTTAGTATTAAGACTGTGTGAGGTTGCACCTGGGTTCCTGTGATTTCACCTGAAACCTCTCTGCGCTGCCTCTGACCCAGCAGGATCCCATCAGCCAGATTGGCCCTGCAGGTGAAACCCAGGGCAGAGTCCCAGAGCTCCTGCAGCCACCCAGCCAAAAAGGGACCTGCAGCCAAATACTGCACACATGCTGGGACTACTTCTAAATTACTGATTAGTCCTTAATGCTTTCACGATACTGAACTTGTTCCTATCAGCCACGATGCTCCACAAACAAATATTAAAATTACAGGAGAGCACTGTCAGGATGTAATTTCAATTTAATGTAACATTTTCCAAGGCAGAAATTTTGACCCTGACAAACTCACCCCTGGAGTTAAAACTTTCTAATGAACACCTGTAAACATATCCAAGTGATGATTGGAGTTTTTTTTTAATGTGGTCACCAAAATGCAAAACAAACAAATGTGCCCTCCTGCTATTGATCTGTAGCAAAGAAAGTCAAAGCTTCCAAAAAACAGCTGCAAGAATATTGAACATTAGCCAATAGCACATTTCCTGTAATCTAATTCTCAAAACCACTTCAGTTAAAAACTAAAGCATGTTAGTTGAAACAGTAATTTCATGAACTTGCAAGGTTTTACCCGTAAAAATAAGTGATATTTGACAAATTTTCAGGACACTGAAAACCATTTTTTCTAATTGGAAAGGTTGGGCAAACTTAAATTAAGGGTGATGCATATGTTGCTCTAATAATAGTTGCATGCCTACAGCACAAGAGTCCATCCTTTTAGAAGAGAACATTGCTCCACAGAGTATATTGCATAGGGCATAAAATTTAAATCAGCTTTAAATAGGAATTTTGCCTCAAGATCTACTCCACTCCTGCTTCTGGTAGATGTTTTTTATGAAGAAAATGTTTTTTTATTCTGTGCAACAATTAACTTGCCTTCCTTTTCCTTCCTGGAAGAAGGAGTTGCTCAATTGTGGTAAGATTTCTGGTGTGGGCACCTTCACATGAAATGGCTTTACCTTGCCAATCAAAGTTGTGGAGCTCTGATTTGGAGAGAGCACTGAATGCATAACAGAAATTAATACTGGCACATCCATATACAGCACAGCCATGAACACAGGGAGGTAGAAAACAGGCAGCAAAACCCTCTCCATCCTTTTCAACCATGAAATATCTGCATTAGCTATCTCCTGCTGGATCCCATTAACATGTGCAAAGACAAGTTTTGCCCAGAAGGAGAAAAGAACCAAGGCCAGGCATGAGCAGCTTGGTTTCATGGCAAATACAGAACCAACCATGATTAGTCCAAACCTCCAGCCCAACCACTTGAGGAGCTGAATGAAGCCAGACAGAGGGAATGAAGTCACTGCAGGGAATTTCCATCAGGTCAGCTGACAGCCAACCAGCTGGAAAGGATAATTATACATTCAGCATGATGCAATACCACATTCTTGCAACTCTTTTAATGATCCTATAGAAAAAATGATGAGAGAATCGAGAGAAAAGTACAAATTTGCCTTCTTGTTCAAAATACTCACTTTTCTCCTCAGTATTATCCTTTCTGTAACACATCACTAACTCTTCAATTAAGAGGATTTAAATTTAATTCTAAACAAAATTATCAGGAATTCACTTCCAGCAAAGGAATCAGTGAACTGCCCAAATATTTAAATATTCGTATTTTCATAACTGCCCATCTCTTCAGGATCTTACTTCAGTGGAGCCTGCAGATGCTCAGAACCTTAAAACAAACAGGCTCTTTTCTCCATGTTATATTGGAATTAGAGATGGAGTCTGGATTACACAGCGCCTGACTTAGCCTCTGAATCAAGAGACCTTAAAAGTAATCACTCACAGATTTCTAAATTTAGAAAAATTTAGAATAGTCATGGTCCCAACTGGCTGAATGGCTGAATAAAACAGTTCACAAATGTTACTTCAGTCCATAGATTCTGAAAGATGGCATCTGTTGGTCTTCAACAGAGAAACATTCTGTGCTTTAAAGGGCCAATATATAGAGTGCACTAATAACACTGACAGAAACTAATCTATAACAGCAGGTCTGGGTTCTAAAAGTTCTCATGGAACTAAGATTAGGAATTTTTCTTTAAAATAAAAATTAATTGCTGGGGGGAGGGAGGGGGTGGGGGGACAGACATATTAGTATTTATGTACAATTAGTAGACAAATATTAAATGTGCTCACTAGCACAACATTTCTGAATTATGTATTTCCAAAGTTCTTCTATGAGCTGAACTTTCCTATTATCTTCTTTATCCTGACTTGAATAGCAAAGATTTAAAGAACTGGAGAAAAGTAGATTAAGAAAAATAAAATACATGCTTGAGTCACAATATTCTTTAACCTTCAATCAGAGACCTTGCAAGAAAACTGGGCATGTGAAGATCAGCATGTGAAAGATAGCATCCATTAAGGTTTATGCTGCAATGGCTTTAGGGTTCATGAATAACAAAAAATGAGCTCAGTCAGGAAAAGTCGTTGAATAAAACTGAGACTAAGTACAGTATCCACACAAGGCCTACGAAATCCACCTTCCTGTGAACTCAGTTAATGCTGTTTTCCTATTACAAAAGTAAGGAATTACTATTTGTTCAATTTTAAAGCAGATAAGTGAGGAAAATCTACATTTTCCAGACTATTATAGTCAGGTAACAAGTCTGTCCTTACTGGGAAATGTATTTCAGGCATGGAATGGAGGAAATAGCAATAAAGTAGTACCTTCAGTGAATTCTAGCTCAGTACACACACAAGGATTTGTACAGCCAAGAAATTCGTATTGCAACAAAGGGGTAGGAAGGGAAAAACCTGGAAATTTTTACAGCTAATATAACTGAGTATTTCTTTTGCATTCAGTAGATGAACCTTAACATTCAATGAATGTAGACAGGATAAATGTTCTCCAAAGGCTTGGTAATCCAAAATAGTAGGTAGTAAATGAGTAGTATAACCCTCCCTGCTCCCTGCTCAATTGTCAGCTTTAGGAATGTGCTGGGATCAACTAAAGGTTCTTGCTGAGCACATCTGCATGCCCAGGAAAAGTCTTCAGTGGTCCCAAACATCAACTCATGGCACTTTGTCCATGATTGCTCGGTAGATGTAGGTGACTGATTTAAAAACACTGCTCTGAGGAAAATATCTGAATGAAAAATAGCCCTGAATTACATCAGGTAACAGCCAAGAGTCTTTGTAAAAGAAAAAGATATGCTTTTCTGATAATGTCAGAATATAATCTCCTTTTTAAGACTGCAGAGAAGGACTCCTGTTTGCTAAGATGACTAAACAAATAATGAATTATTTTCCAGTGCTTTCATAACTTTTGTTTGAAAATACACATCAGACATTGAAGCTGCAGCAGTTATAAAAATGAAGACAAGAATCTTGCAATAGCCTTGTGACTAAAACTCTCCCTGAATGAACAATCTATATCTTTACAATGCTGACCCAGGAAATCCCAAATATAACACCTGGAACACAGAAACCCTTTAATAACTATATTATCTTTGTAGGTAAAAGCAAACATTTTATATAGCTCATGTGAAAGGGATTGATCCCACTCGAAATTTATATGTGAAAAAAATAAGTCATCATAGAGAATCACAATGCAGTAAATAAACTTCACTCTTTGTGTTTTCTTTTTTAAGAGCTCAATTTTTTTCAATCTGATTTGATTTTTTTTTGTGTTGATGTGGAAATGCAGAGCTGTCACCCAAAAGAACTGTACAGAAACTGTTTAAAACAAATTAGCCTAAGCACTGAATCACTGAGACACTGAAATATTTGGATTGTGAACCTTAATTTGTACTGCATCACACATAAACAGTGCCAAATGTGAACAATTTAATACAAATTGCACTCAATTTCTGAAAATCTTGAATTCTAGTTTGACTTCTGTGAGCATTATTTAAGAAAACATATCCATACTTCATGAGGAATTCTTCTTGATTTACCCCTAAAAACAATCTCTTCTTGAAAAAAATTAACAGAGGCTTTAAGACACTTCTCCTAAACTAAGTTACCTGAATAATCAGTGCTACTACACATGAACAAACACTGTTTTTAAAAATCATACAAAATGAGCTGTATTTCATCTTTATAAGTGTGTCATACTAAGTTCCACCACTGGCACAGTAGAAAAAAATAATAGTGATACATCTCCATCTAATTTTTTTATGTCTTTCTCAGTGTTATTATACGACTAACATATTCTCCCTCTCAACTTCTTTTTTAATTGTGGTAGCACGACTGGGAGCAGGTGCCTTGGAGTGGGGGCACATACCAAGCCTGACCTCCCTATGAACAGCTCTAAATTCCCTGATCTTGTTATGAATATTTTTTCTTCAAATGCAAAGCTGCAAAATGCATGAAGGCTAAAGTAATTCAATTAAGTATCTATTCTGAGCTGGAAAGGACCATTTTGTTAGAAGCACTGGAGCACTAGTTTAACCCTGGTGCTCAGAATTCCCAAGCAAGTCAGCACATTAAGCCAGCTCTTCAACTTAAGAACAATTACTGTCATTTATCAGCCTGAATAGCAATAATGCACAAATCGACAGCTTTCAAGAGGCAAAGACCCAGCTAGGTGTAATGATATGCAAAGCCACAGCACTCTGCATTTTGAACTGTCTTCAGCCCATCAATACATCTCCAAGTACCTACCATTTATCAATACAAATGTGGTACCCAATGAAGGCAGGACCAAAAAGATAAATATGAACAGGGTGGCATAAAAGGTTCAAGAATGTTTGAATTTTATAGTGATGAAGTGCAGATCACATTCTTACAGCATTTTACATGCAGTGACCTGATCACATCACATTTTCCTCAGCAAGAGGAAACTAGGATAAGAGATAATCTTTCCTTCAGGTAGTTGTAAGCAGCTGCTTTGCTATTTTGCCTTTTTATGTTGTTGTTGCTGTTGTTGATGTCTCCTTTCTTTTCTATTCTTTCTTTTTTTTTCCCCCTGCCATTTCTATTTCAAATGTGCATCTATGCAGTAGTTACACAGACATGGTTACTTCTATTGAAATATATAATTAACATATCATTATTTTATCTCAACAAAGCATAGCATATACAGGAAGCATCATTTGTCTCTCATTACCTTATAAACTGATTTTAGTAGCAATTGAAGGACTAAAGGAATGGTTGAAATTATCTAATAGCATAGATAGCAAATGGCATATAGTTCATGAAAGTCTCAAGCCTATTTATAACTGATTTCCTCTGTACCTGATCTAATTGTGTGGGGGTTTTGTTGTTGACTTTTTTGGCTTTTTTAGCATTACAGCTTTTTTGTGAACAGAACCTTTCAGCAAGCAGAGCTATTGCAGTGCTCAGGTATTCAGATTCCCTTTCTTATAAAGGCAGGTATGGGCATTTGGATTATCACATACACAGGGAATAAAAGGATTTCTATGTTTTACCATGACAAAAAAAAATCAAGATTATAATTATTTCACCATTATTTCCATGTAAGTCTACGTGGAAACACGTTGTTTTATAATATCTTTTCATTTTTTAGTCCTTACTTTCTATTACTATACCATGTAAACTGTTACATGTAGTCCTACCTTAATTCAAGATTTAAGGTGTTCCCTTGAATTAAACATCTCCTTTGAAATGTATTTTGCACAGGGGATATCACCATGCAAGATATTTTTTTCTACACTATTTTCCTCTTCCAAAACTTAATAATTATATAGAAAGTACTAACATGTCCAGATGGATAAAGTGAGGGATGAGCAGAACCAAAAGATATCTTGCTAAAGAGAAAAGAGTCTTTTAGGTGAAGGACAGAGAGCAGGAGCTCTGGAGTTTATTCTGAGCTCTGCTACAAACTGCTGAACACATCCCTAAAATCTGTGCTTCCTCAGTTTCCCCACAGACAGCTCCTTTCTAACCACAGGGTAAAGCCTCTTCAGGGGAGAGGTGACATTTACTGATCCATGGAAAACACAACACCCTGACCTGTGTGTATCTGTGTGGTGTTCCTGAGCAGAGGACTGGAACAGCATTGTCTTCAGCCTTCATCAGACAGAATTCACTATATCATATGAGGATATATAGCTCAAAGTTGAGAGGACTTAGCAGGAGCCTTCACATTATTTAAAATACAATTTTAAAAATAAATACAATTTCCTCATGGTTTACTGTCTTTGTAGAATTCATTCATCTTCTTCTGACATTTGGGGGGAAGGTGTATGTTCAAATGCTTTGAGTTTATTTTTCAAAACCTTTTTTTGCTCCTGGCATCTTCTTCCACAAACTTTTACCTTCTTACCAAGGGAGCTCATTTCATGTTCCTAAGTATATTTTTCTTTCAGGCAGCAGCTGCTGGAAGTGTGCAGAGATCCAACATCTCAAAGTGTGAGATGAACTGAACCTAAGAGATCCTTCCACTGTGACCTTCGTTCTACTGCTGATTACAACTGCTCACCAGCTTGGTGGACTTACCAGTTAATTGTATCAGTATTCCTTCAGAAGTAATTCACTGTCAAGGTTACTGAAGAAATAATATGTAGGACCATCCCATCTCAAGGCAAAACAAAGAGAAATCTACCACTGGTTAAGACAGCACAGTTTAGAGAACTTCAGAACTGCTGTGTTTGCTCCAGTATTCTGCTTTCAGCTCACTTAGCAATGCATATGGAAGAATCCACCATAATGGAAACGTAATAGCATTATTTTCCAAGAAGGTGAATGGGAAACTAAGCAGAACACAATGAATGCTCATTTTGATTTATATCTCCCTTACTTGTTACTGCGTTGGCAACACTTATGATTTTTCACAAGTCTCCTGTTATTTGGTATTTCTTCTCATCTAACCACTCCCGCAGCTGGATTATTATATTTTTAAAATCTCATTTTCTCTTTTTAAATTATGTTTCTAACATTCAGTAATTATGAGAACACACTGCAAGTGTTTCAAAAAGTTTCAGAATATAAAGGGAAATGAAAAGAACATAAAATGCATTGTTTTTTAAAAAATGCTTTAGACCAATATAATTGGGTTTTTTATCATAAATGCAGTGGTCATTGTTCTGAAATATTCCTGTAAGTAATGGCTGTAAAGCTGCAGCCCCAACAGAACCTTCATCCCTTCTCTTTCTAACATGTTTGTGCCCAACCTCTCTACTGTTATCAATCTCTATTAGTCCTGTCTAATAGCAGCACCAGAAATGCAAATTTCCTATAAAAATCCAAGGCACAAACCATTACATTGATAAAAAATAAATAAATTATTCAGAAGAAGAAGAGAATACTTTCAAATAAAAGTGTAACCTGAACAAGCTAAATGACATGTTATTGTGTCAAGTCCCTTTGTTCATTCCTTATGTCTAAACTGACTGAGAGTTTGATCTTGCTTCCTCTGAATTCAAAAAAAAACTTCCATTTTTTCCTTGAGAAAGCACAGAAATGTCTTCTGGAGCACAATGATATCTTCTGCTGAAAAAAATTCAGATTCATCTCTTCCTTGGCTCATGTAATAAGCAGAAACAAAAGGGTAAGAAAAAAATAAAATAGAGTTTCAACAACCAATTAACTTATAAACTGTGGGGTAAAAACAATAAAATGGGAGTCAAACCCTCTTAAACTGAAGAAAAACTTCTTGATTCTTGTTACTCTTTGAAGTATCCATGCAGTAATTTAGAAGACAGTGCAA
This sequence comes from Hypocryptadius cinnamomeus, assembly GCA_013400635.1. Taxonomy (NCBI): domain Eukaryota; kingdom Metazoa; phylum Chordata; class Aves; order Passeriformes; family Zosteropidae; genus Hypocryptadius; species Hypocryptadius cinnamomeus. The sequence continues at coordinate 41,293 of VYZP01021399.1, forward strand.
ACTCCCAGACTGAGAAGAATAGAGGGCAAATCAGGGCTAATTCAGGGGTTCAGATCCAATGTTGATATATTTGCACATGCTACAACCCAAATAGGAGGGTTTTCTTCAATGTCATCTTATTACTCTGCAAGGGAGGAAAACAGACAGTTCAATCACAAAATCATAATGCTTAAGCAGCATGAAATCATAAAGCTAGCAACAAAACAGGTGAAGCATGCTACATTTATGATTCATACGCTTCCTTTCACCCTAGCACAGCATTGGTTTGCTCACAGCCCTAAATGGCCAGTCCCTGCTGCTCTCCCCAGCACAAGAGGAGTGAGCAGTATTGTCCTTTTGGGTGTACTTACTGCACTGCACTCCATCAGACAAAAATAATGCACATGAATACTTTAACTGTTTAGCCAACTGTACACATAGGTTGCAAGACACTCGAAATAGGATTGTTGTTTAGACATGTACATAAAGCTGAATGCATACAAATAATCTTTATTGTCACATTTTAGATCTATTGAAATTGGTATACAGCTACAATGTAGTTTGCTGGGTTTACTTTGCTACAGACATCCAAATTCCCTTAAAAATTGATGTGAACCAATATAAAAAATTATTTGCAAAATCATATCTATAAAAGCAAGTCTAAAAGAAAGTCTAAAGAAAGTCTTTCTTTGCTCATTTACTTTTTTCATAGTTTCTTCAAATATTTTGCAATTTTGAGATCATCAGTGTAAATATTCTCAAGCACATGAAGTAAGTACAGCTTGAAAGAGGTGTGTCCTTAAGACGTGTGTAAAAATCCAGAGTAGAAACAATTTAGAGAAAACTCTCAACTCTATCTCATGCCTCCACACGGTGAAACAGGCATTTCCAGCTAAGATATTAAAACTAGAACATCACAAAATAAACTGGGACATTTCCTCTCTGTGATAAGGGTGGACTGAACACAGAGATGAGGAGGAAATGAAAGGACAGCTCAGATCACCTCAGGTGGGCTGGACACTTCTTCACTCTCTGCAGCAGCTCATCTGGGTGAGTAAGGAACTGACCTGCAGAATTCAATCCACCTTTTGTTATCCCATATCTTCCTGACACAATTCCTAACAAAGGGATAGTATTTTCTGGAGTGACTAAATAATCTAAAAGAAGTGAACTAGGCTCCCAACTGCCTTTTTATAAATTTCAGCCATGTCTCATACACTGGCATTTGTTCATTACAAGGTAAATACACCTGCTATACTGCCATCTGTTGTCAATCAATAATCCACAGCATCAACAAAATTTCTACATTGTTTTCAAGATAACATTGTTGCTCTCAAAAATTATTTGAACCAGCTTGTCATATATAACGTGAATGTAATAACGATGTCTTTTTCAAGATGTACTTACAATATTCTTTAACATATGAAACTTGTTGCAGTCAAAAAGAAAAGTTAATGATACGGGAACTAATGGGGTATTTATTTGCTATTGGCATCTGCACATCATTTTCTGAATGCTAATTCCGAGACACCTTTTAGTATTTTCTACCTCAATTAAAAATTCTTCCATTTCTTGTTCCAGCCAGAAGACAGAGTCAGTTTCCTTATGAAGATCCTCCCCACACTGCTTAGTTCCTACAGCTACAGTAGCTTCCAACCAACTAAATGTTAATAAACACAATAGAAATTGGAAGTTATTCAGAATTTTGAGGCCCTGATTCCACACAGGACCTCACCATTGCCTTAGGTGAAGCTCCACTTCAGCAGCTTATGAGAAATCTTTCTAGAATACATCGGGGTGGGGTGTTTATGAATTACTTCTGTCATCTTAGTTAGTATCTTTCCAGTCACAGCCCTCATCTCAGTGAAATTTCCACAAAAGTAGAGGCAGTCTTCACAAACAGAGTTTACTGATCACTCATCCTGAGAGGAGAGTTCACCTCTGTTCACCAGGGCACTGGCAACTCTGGAATAAGAGCTTGCTTACTAATGCTAGATCTATTGCAAATTCATATCCAAGAGTACAGCACACAAGAAGCAGTGTTAAGAAAAGCAGACAACTCATGGTTACGTGTTCTTCACACACAGGTGACCCCAGGAAATGAACAGGTTCCTGTCACACAGCTTCAAAATACGACTCAAGATCAACATGAGCTATAATTAACTCATCAATTAAAAACATACCACTGTACTTACTGAAATGGCTGCACAGGAGTAAAATCCTGTCTCAGACTACAGATAGCACAAAAAGACAAGCAGAAGGCAAATGAAATACAGATTACAAGTAGCTGGCACTCCTGGAGTTCTGTGTGTACTCACCACAGTGACCAAAACCTTCTGCTTTAAAAGGCTTAAGATGAAAAGCAATTTATCAACCATCCCACTAAATCTGACTTCCACAACACTGTAAAGAGATTACAGGTGTTCTAAAATTCCTTTTAGTTACATATTTAACTTGCAATCACAGGCAAGTGTTTCAGCAGTCACACATTATGTGGCTACACCTGTAGTGACATAACAGTATTCCCTGGCTATCCACTGCTGGTTTGGGGCAAAAATAGAGAAATCTAAAAAATCAGGGTCATCCTTAACTTCTGGATTAGCTGCAAAGGTGTATTCTAGGGGGGTTTTCTTGCTTTAAAGCAAAGAAAGCAAACCACCACCCAGAATTCAAACAAATGTGTCAATAAGCACTCAGGAATTCATCAACACAGACACCCAAGTTGTCTGTAAGAGGAAAACCTTTTGCAGGTACTCTGTGAATTACTCTGATCACTGGTAAATTCCAAAAAGGTAAATGCAAGGGGAAAATTACTGTATTTAATTTCCACAAAATTTTAGACAGGTTTGCAGAGCATTTTGCATAGTAAGATACAAATTCCTATAACCGAACATATTCTGCTCTTTCCATTTTTTCTTTAAAAAATACAATCTTACATACACAACAAAACGTATTTTCTCAGTGATCAGACATTTCTTTATAAAGTTTTCACTGCTACCTAACAGGTACAAGTTTCATGCACAAAACATCAATAGTTTAGCTTCTGAAACTTTGTGTTACTTCCCATGAAAGACATCCACCCACATTTAGGGTTCAAAAGGTTTAAAATGTTTCTGCAGCATTACCAAGGGTCATGATGGTAACAGCAGACAAGGTAGGGGGACTGAACTGCTATTAATTATTACTTACAGTACATAGTATTAAATTAATTGAGCAATAAAATGTATTGCTATGATTTATCAGAGTATTAAAATCTCATTCACTGGATTTTTTTTTTCCTACTGAACTACTGAATTCAGTATTATAAAGCAAGGATTTTACCTTTTCAGCTTAATTAGGCGATCCAGTTTTGGAGCAAATTAAATGGAATTCTTCTGAATATTAGTAAGAAGAAAATAGAAGTTGTGTTATCATTAGGAAAGCAAAAATCTAGGGTAGATATTTTTAAAAGATACCCTTCATCTTAAATTTATACAATTGCAGAAGTGCACAAAAAAAGAACAAAAAGATTGTTTAGGAAGTCCAGCATTTGGAAAACTCAAAAAACCCCTGGACAAATCACAAAAAAATGTGAAGTCCAATTTTAACAAAAGGAAAACAACTGGTAACCGGATAGGGTTTTATCATCATTATTTTTTATAGTTTATGAAGAAGTGTTAACTGACAATGATATTGCATTTCAGTGTCAAAAACTAAGCTTATTTCTGCTTCATCACCACTCTTTTAGAGATTTTTTTCAGAACTAAGCCATCTCTATTAAAAAGGGAAAATGTAGCTAATATCTGGCAAGCTTTTAGATAGCAATATTCTCAATATTTTTCTACAAAAAAAATCCTGAACTATTTTCAATTTCTTATCATTATTACTGGTTTTGGGACTACTACTTTTGTGCTAAAACTGCAGAAGCAGCCAGTATGGTACCAAGATGTAAAGACCTGAATTACTGAGCTCAGCACTTTTGCCTGCATGTATAATGCTCACAAATACATTATGTGTAAGAAAAACAATGCATTATTGCATAACATTCTTAATTGCATCTCTCCCTGCAGGACTCCATCCAAACACGGCGTGGTGTGTCTCTATAAAAAATATTTTGTAGAAGGACTTCGGAAAAGCAGAGAGCTAGTAAACAGATAACCATTGCACATACAGTTACAATGCATTATGTATTTAATAACCTCAATTTTTCAGTTGACAGTGCAGATTTTTAGTGAACCTGAATGGACAGAAACTCCACATGCTTATATGGAGTGCTGTCTTTACCTGCTCTTATAGAGATAAGCTATTAGCCCAAATGGCACATACTATTTCCATGCTCACAAATACTGCCTAAGTATTTCTTCACTTAAAGACATATTTAGAGTTCATTGCTTTCCAGATTTGAACTTATATAAACGTTGGAGAAGAGGAAAGTTTTCTGAACTACATTTCCAGGGGAAGTGGGTGAGTTTGTTCTCCAAAAGCACATTATCAGCCTGAAGGAGAGAAACAAAGGAACACGGAATGTGAATGGCTTGCCAAGACTGCTGTGGGACACATCTCTCATTCTGATAATTTGCTGACAGTCTTTGCTATTTAGGTCTATGCTATTTAGAACATTTATGCATGTGAAGAAAGTGAAAAAAAATCTGAATTTTACAGGTAAAGTAAATTCTTGGGACTTGTGTGCAAAACCAGAGAGACAAATTTTTCTATGCCCTAATATCTACCAGAAAAACTGTGAAGCTTTCCTTTAATTTCCATGGCAGCAATTGGAAAATAGCCCTTGCTCAACACTACAGGGGGATCACCTCTGTTTTCCCTTCATTGCTTTCTTCATTACTAGAACCAGGCAAGGACAATCCCAACAGCACAGCTGCTGTGAATCTCTGACTGGTGTGAACAGTTCCTTCAAATGCCACATTATCAAATCCTGTTTGAGTTGGTTTCCCTTTGAAAACTCCAGCTTGGGCAGAAGGGAAAGCAAAAGAGGTGGTGAAGAGAAGACCAGAGAGGAGATGCTGGTGTCTGGCTTTGTATTGGTCCTCCCGAGGTTCCTACTCAGTGGAAGCCTTTCCACAGTACTGACTAATTATTCATCTACTGTCTTTAATACAAGATATTATTGCAGCATTTCAGATGGAAAGAGAGACTGGAAAAGCATCTGATGTTATCTCAGTCACTGTGGGAAAAGTCCTCACTCTCACAGTGCTGATCTAGAACAAGGAATGTCAGTCTTGTTAAGAACCTTACAGAATCCTAAAAAAAGTCACTGCATCCTTGTAGACAAAGCCCAAGCTCATTCATGTCAGCAGCAGTCCTACAGGAATAAAGAAATTAAGAGCTGATTAGTACAAAACTGATCAGTGCTCCGTGCCCAGGGGCTGGCACTGCCACTTCCACAGCTGCCCCAGCACAGGGCACAGCTGAGCCCTCAGCTCCCCTGGGGGAACACGTCTGGGACAGGGCAAAACTGCCTGGCAGTGAGGGGAGGGTGAGGAAAAGCAGGATAGAAAGCAGCAGTGAAAACAGAAGAGCAACCCTGAGAGCATTGAGCCTGGAAGAGCCCCTGGCTGGGGCTGGGGTGGGCAGAGGAGTTAGGGAGGAAGGAGTGAAGTTGAGCCTAGCAAGGAGAGGAGGGGAGCAGAGGCAGGAATTGTTGTTATTTTTTCTCTGTTTCTCACCATTCCAATCTGTTTCATTTGGCAATAAATTAAATTAATTTTCCCCAAGTCAGGTCTGATCAGCCCAGGATAGTTACTGGTAAGAGATCCCCCAGTCCTTGCTGTGACCCCCAAGGCCAGCTGCAGGACAAGGTCAACCCCAGGCTGATGAACACCACCCCTGACTGCCAGCTGAGGGGAGAATAAAATAAAAAAGGGGGGAAAGGTGGTAAACATAAAGAAGAGGGAATACCAGATTTATTTGAAATCTTTTCTTTACCTGGGCTATTCTTGACTCTAAGTTCTGCAGTCAGTCCCTGATATATTTGGATATTTTGATCACACATCCATACTGCCAATATTTATTTCAGTGACATATTTGGGCCTCTGTACTCACTTAGTTCTATTCTCAGCACACAACCAGAACCCTAAATATAGTCCCAGTCTGTCTGTGGGTATCATGCTGTGCAGCTACAACAAGCATGCTTTACTGCAGTAACCCTTTCTTCTACCCTTGAATTGAGTAAGCACTTGGAAGGATCTGTATCTAAAAATGCTCAATTTCTTTTATTGTGTCAAATCCTGTATATATCTATTTGTAGGGAAAGATGTGAAACTGTATAGCTATAAATAAAGAAACATGCTTTCTAATAAACATTGTATTAATCTGACAGAGTTTATACAAAAACAACCAAAGAAAGAAACTAATAAAGTACTTCAAAACCATATTTTCAGGAGATATATGCTGAATTACCTTATGACACCTCCTATCTGCTGCACAATTACCCTCCATTCCCACTAAATTTTTTCAGGATCACACAGCTGGATACGAACTCTGTAAATGCTACCTTTAATGCCAGGCCCACCATCCTGCCCAACATACGGAAAAGTGATGGGGTTTTTTCTAGTTTTCCCCCTTCTCTATTGAGTTCACACTTTCACATCTCCTTTCCTTAGGTAACCATAAGAATCTACCAAGAATGTCCAGTTAGATTTTTGTCCATTAGTAATGACACTTGTGGCTCCTGAGGAGCACCAGTCCCACTCTTACACCCCTTGTGTAGCAGTTGTGATATTGATCTAGCAGTCCACAAAACACAGCTCTCAATGGTTACCATAATTGAGCCAAACACGTCCATTCTGAAATTATTAGCACTATCACAGGCAGATTAATTTCCTTTTGATGTTCTTCTATCAGAAACTCTGCTTTGATTCATTGATGTCACGGAACAAATTAGTGCAGTACATAGCCAAGAGTCTGATATTAAAATCGGACATTATTCTGCCACTGATATCAAACAATAAAGTAGCAGATGGCTTTTTTTTTTTCAGAAATGTCTTTCATGTCAGAGTAAAGGGCTGCACAAACCAAAATTATTTCTTTTTCTGGAAGTTGTTCTTGTTGGTTGCATACCTGGATCAAAATCTTCAATGTCTTAAAGGACTACATTGTACGATCAAAGGTCAAACATTCAATGGTATAGAGAAGACAAGAGGTTTCATAAGCTTCTGTTTTTGCTCTTTAGCTTCAAAGTGGCAACAAACCATAATATGTGGTGAAGAAACAAACACTGACCAAACTGTGTTTATTTTTGGACAAAATATTTGCCAAACATTTGATTTTAATAACGTTGTCTTTTATATACAAGATTTACTTATGCCACGTGCTACACTTGCCTGAAAGAAATTATTCCTTCGCAATTAATTGAAAGCAAAGGTATTTATTCTGGCATCAAAACTGGATGTGTTCTTCCTTTCTACACTCAACCTGAACTTGCTTCTCCAGCAGAGTAAAGACAAATGTTAGGACTTTTCATTTGTTTCAAAGGTGGTAAGCGTGGTTCAGGGTCTTTCTTCAAGGACATCTTCCCACGATACTCCAGGTGTTGTAAGGACACCTGCACCTCTTTATTCAGCACAGCTGTTCTTCAGAACTGAAGGATTTGAACACCCAGGCTTGGGGACAATCCCTGTGCTGAGGAACAGCCCAGCCGTGGCTGCCAGGTCTCCTCCTGCTGAGTGCCAGAATGCACGGGCGCTGCAAGGAGTCGCTGTCTGTGAGTGCCTCCAAATGAATGAATGAAACAAAACACAAAGCACAAAAGTTTGTTTCACATTGTGTTCAACCCTGAAAATGACAGGTAACAATGCAGGGTTTGTGCAGCTATTCCTGCTCACCAGCAGAAGGACAGAACATCAGATACAGCAGAATCCTGGAGTTTGAACTGCACAGACAGGGTCAGAATATGTACCACATTTATTGCATGTCGAGTGGCTACTTCAATAGCTTTGTACAGTACAGTTTCCAGGAGCTTAGGAGAATGAACAAAGTAGATCCACTTACTTTGACCTCAGCCCATGGGTCTGGCAAAGAAAGAGCAGGGAAACATACTTACGTATTTAGTAAAAACAGAAGAGCCAAAATATAGACACTAAATAAACCTACAGAATCTCTAAAATAGGAATAATACTTCACAACTTCCATTTAAGAACACCTCAACAGAGGAACATGTGCACTGCTAAGTGGATTAGCAGCAATACAAGTCCTATGGAACAAAACAGGCCTTCTAACAACTTGCAATTTGCATTTCCCCATGGAAGGCTGGTGATTAGTTTTACATTAATTGCAGCATCCTCTTAATACTATCCCAGCCAGGTTTCACTGGCAACCAGAACCACTTTTTTCATTACCAATTCTTATTAGCTGTTATATGTATCTAATGCTAACATATGAGTTCAGTTGAGATTTTCCATTATTCTCAATAATATGGGATCTTTTGAAAGCTTGAACTACTCACGAAAGAGATTGGGGGTGGGGGCTGGGGAGGATTAGCCATAGTTTATATTATCTGTTGTGGAGAAAGTATCTGTGCTTGGCTTTTTAAAGTCATGTTAACTCTGAGCCGTGATGTCAGCCTTTAATACTCCCACTTGTTAAAAGGTAGACACTTAAATTCATTTACAAGAGCAAATAAATTATAAATAAGTTAATAATAGGAACCCAGGTATTTTTAGAAAGTTCTAGGATTTTCTTTCCTAAGCAAAATGTTTTACAAGTTCATAGCACTTTTCATATATCCATCTCCAATTTTAACAAAATCCTTTGAAAGAATAAGTATCCAGACAGGCACAAACACAAGATAAGTGTTCAACTTATTTCTTCTGAGTTATTGTGCCTCTTTCTCTTTCACAGCACAAAACACCTCAAAAGCTGCAATCACCATCATTCACCATCATAATGTTTAGAAAATACCATGTTCTAAATGTTCAATATAGTGAAAGCTTCTAATAAAGCTAAATTAACAAAATATCCAGCTTTCAGGGTTATCAAATTAAATCAAGAATAGTATGGTGGGCAGTGAAAATGCATTTTGTACTCACTGTAACAAACACCTGACTCTGCCAGCAGCAGACCAAGTACTGTTTTATGCAGAACACAATGTGGTTTGCTGAGCTTGGAAACTGTGAAAAAGAGCAGAAGCTTTCAAAACCCAGAGAAGTAGAACTTAGTGCTCTTTCTCCATAAAGCTGCAGAATGCAGGTCCCTCTCAGCTGTTAAGATTGAAGAATGACTTGGAGTAGAACAATAATGTCAGAAGAACAGTGAAGTGCACACTAGACAGCCATAAGAACTTCATTTGACTTGTATTGGCAATTGATTTAAATGGAATTGCAACCACCCATCAAGGTCAAGAGTGCTTTCTTGACATTAGGGACCTCTGTGTCAACTGTAAATGTACAGTGGTCATCTATTTTTTACAAACACGTTCAAATCATTATAGATCATGTTTTAGAATGATTGTTTTAATGTTCTAGGTAATGGGATTTTGCTGAATGGTAGTATTGCTTGCTGAACAGTTTGCAATTTATTCTTTGTTATACAAATTACTCCACAAAATAATAAAATACCCTTTATCAGATGTTGCACAGCTTAACCAAAGAGATGGATCACACCAGGTACTTTCCATTTTAGTTTAACAGTGGTACCATTAAGACAACAATGTTGTGGTTTCAGGACAACAAGGTCTTGCTTAACATTAGGGCAGAGCATTAGGCAAATGTTACACAAACATTTGAATAAAACCTAAATATTGGTTCCAGGTCAAAATCTCTGGGATATCCCACCACATCTACAGTAGATCGTTCTCCAACTGAAGTTGAGGGCAATCTGCTTATTTGGACTTTGTATACTTAAAAAGAGACCCCACTGTGACAACTATTTTTATATTTCTCCAACAAAATGTGTTTATGTTGCTCTAAAGACAAATAAAAACACATCTCCCTTTTGGGATACTGATAATCAAGGTCCCTGATCAACAGAGATAAGGGTTACCCTCTAAACATCCTTTCTATATGGTTCTGTGAAATTACTCATTTAGTTTATGGTTAACTATGTTAACTATGCTCAGCTCATACATATTTACTGCCTTATTTTTATTTCTGAGGTAAATATCATGTGATGATAAAGAGCCATAAGGTTAAAATCAGAAAGAAAGAAGAAATAGGCTCACAGTGATTTACATTCCTCCCAGGAGAACTGCTGTTATCTCAGTTATTTTGCTTTTTTGGCACTTGTTGCATCCACGTCTTTGGAAATTTTGAAAAACCACAATCCCAGAATGGTTTGGGCTGGAAGGGACCTTAAAGATCATCCCGTTCCTCTCCCTGCCACGGGCACGGACACCTTCCACTAGCCCAGGGTGTTCCAAGCCCCAGTGTCCAACCTGGCCTTGGGCACTGCCAGGGATCCAGGGGCAGCCCCAGCTGCTCTGGGCACCCTGTGCCAGGGCCTGCCCACCCTGCCAGGGAACAATTCCTGATTGCCAAGACCCCATCCAGCCCTGCCCTCTGGCAGTTTAAATCCATTCTCCCTTTGTCCTATCACTACGTGCCCTTGTAAAAAGTCTCTCTCCAACTTTTTCAGGCACTGGAATTGCAGAAGTTTGTTCAAGAAACAGTGAAATGTGACAAAGAGAAGATGACAGCCCAGACCAGTGGTAAAAGACCAGATCTGTGTCTTAAAGTAACAGTATTTGTATTGGCTCCAGCAACCCCTGGCACAGCCCAAACAGCATTTGTATGTTGTAATCTCTGTTGCCGTGTGGTTTGTGATTCTCTGCTTTTTAAACTTAATAACACCTTATTGTGGGACTGTAATTCAACTTACATTTTTGTTTACATACTTCTACACTTGTTTATATTTAATACTTTTATTTCCTTAGTTGAAGAAGTTGTCAACAAACAAAACAAGTGGGAAAAAAATTAGTATAAGGCTAAACAGGTCTAAATGTCATATCTTAAAACTTTACAAATTAAAGGCTGAATAAACTTAAAACTTAAATGAACAAGTTAATCTTATTTTTCATTGAATTACACAGAATTATTTTACCTATTACATAAGCTGTCTTTAAGCAGTTATTGGGACTCCTTTAGCATCTGTTACATAAAGGATTCCTTCACACCAGTTTTCAACTGATGTAAACACACCACTATCATTATTTTTCTACATTTGTTAGGGAAAAGACTTTTGAGTGTTGCTGCTTCCCCATCATTCCACTGGATAACAGAAATCTAATTTGGATTCTAGTCCAGGCTTGGGCTGGTCTTGCAGAGCAGCAGCTCCCGAGCAGCAATGCCCCTGCAGAGCCAGAGCACTGGGAGCATCCCAACACCCCAGCATCCAAACACCCCAACATCCCAGCATCCCAACACCCTAACATCCCAGCATCCAAACATCCCAACATCC